>LPNX010719346.1:450153-629938 GCA_001517045.1 Pseudotsuga menziesii | reverse complement strand
GCTGGAAAATAAATTTACATCTCTTGAAGACAAGATCCAAAAACAAATAGAAAATAAAATAAAACTATTGGAGAATAAAATGGAGACAATGGAGATTATATTACAGGTAATAGAAAAAAAAAAGGCAATATACGAACCAAACATCCCAACACGGAGATGTTGCTACTTTAAAAAGTCTTAAAATGAAGGACATGATTAAAGAACTAGAAGAAAAAGTTAATAACAATCTCACCCTAAATAGTGTGGCAGGTAAATTAGATATCAAACCCATTAAAGAGGAAATGAAAAAATTGTTAGAATTATACCATGAGCGTAAAAAAAGGGCCTTGAACCTTATAATCTTCGGTTTGAAAGAAAAGGTAGACGAAGATAAATTAGCCATAGTCCATAAATAATTACAAAATAAATTGCAAATTGAAGCAACATGTCTCACAGAAGCAACAAGGTTGGGGAAATTAACTGAGAATAAAGGAAGGATGATCCAGATAAGGTTGGGGAAATTAACTGAGAATAAAGGAAGGATGATCCAGATAAAGGTGAGCTCTATTGACCATAAGTATGACATACTTAGTAAAACCTCAAGTCTAAAAGGAACGAGAATATTTATAAATGAAGATCTCATTCCAGAAGATCAACCAGAATTAAGAAAGGAGGTTAAAATGGTAAAAGAAGCTAGGAAGGAAGGAAAATGGGAAATAATCAGAAATAGATAAGTCGTTATTCGAGATAGAAACAAAAAAAGATAGTAATAAATAGAAATTCAACATGCTACAGATTCTTTCTTGGAATTGTCGGGGATTTCCATGGAACAAAGGCCCCAACCTAAGTTGGATCTCGAATGATGTTGATATTATATTGTTAGTTGAAACTTGGGAGCACGAAGAATCTAAGATCCCTAACATATATGGCTTTGTACTGCGGTCAATATGGAACAAGCGATCCTATCGTAGAGGCATTGGGGGTATATCTCTTTAAATTAGGAATAACATCTTCCCCCATGCTAGGATTTATAAAAAAGACCCTTACAACAAATATATTTGGATAGATATTATTGACATTAATGATAAAAAAACATACATATCAATCTGTTATTTTTCCCCTATTAATTCTAACTTCTATAAGAAAAACAATTTAGATAAAAATTGTCCTTAAAATGGTTTAGAGAATCATATTTATAGCCTAAGGAATGAATGTAATATCCTCTTAATGGGTGACTTTAATGCTCGAACTTCAAGAAACCAAGCTATTCTTCTAAGCAATCATTCCAACCCTAATCCTCTCTGGTTAGCCGAAGTCCTTACTCTAGATGGAAGGTAAAAAAGAAGCTCTGAAGATCTAGGGGAAAATTTGTTGGGGTCTGAGCTAGTCAAGCTTTGTAGTGCTCAAGATCTCATAATTTGCAATGGTCTAAAGAAGTGGCCCAATTCTAGCCAAATGACCTGTATCCATGGGATTGGTAGCAACATGGTAGACTATGTTATTTTTGATATCCCTTTATACAACAAAATAATAAATTTTGACATGTTAAACGACCACGAGGCTGACTCAGATCATAGACCTTTAATTGTAACTCTCAATTTTTTCATGCATAGAGATCCCATAGAAGATAATCCTCATAGCCAAAAAAATTGATCTTTGATAGAAATAAAAATTATCTTTTTTCTAAATGAATTAAGAATTAATTTTCTTCCTTTATCATGTATAGAAAAGATATAAGACCTCTACCATAATTTTACTACAACCCTCTCATATTCTATTAACAAGTTCTCAATTGAAGTTTCAAGTAATAAAATAATTAGCAAAACCAACCCTTTGTATGATAAATATTGTAAAAGTGCGAGGAGAGAAATTATGGAAGCTCTTGACGAGTCTCTTAAAATTGACAAGATAAAAATATACAAAACCCTAACTAAAAGGAAAAAATACAATATATTCATAAAAGACCAGAAAACCTCTTACACCTCTCTAAGGTGGCTCCTAAGAAATTCTAGAGGTAGACTCTAACTATAAAAACTAAAGATAATAATAGAATTGCTCTACACGACTGGAATTCCTATCTTAAAAATATTTATGAATACCCAAATGTCATAGATAACTTTGAAACCCTGCTCACAACAGAAGAAGTTTTCTCATTAGAAGACATATGTTTTTGGGTTAAGCGTCTAGCAAATGGAAAACCTAAGGAAACTGAAGGTTACCAGGAATAAATCTTAAAAATTAGAGGTCATGTCCTCATCCCTCACATCCACAAGTTATTCAATCAAGTGGTCAAGGAAGGGTTCCCTAAACCATGGACTTAGAGCCTCATTATCCCTATTTTTAAAAGTGGGTATACAAATAACCCCTCTAATTATCGAACAATTATGATTATCCCTCTCTTGGAAAATTTATATGGTATTATTTTGGAAAAGAAGATCAACATATGGCTTGAAAGACAAGGTAAGCGGGGCAAAGGACAAGCGGGTTTTAGAAGGAAACACTCAACAACAAACCACCTCGTTATGCTTAGGATCATTGTGGAGGAATGTTGTAATGATAAATCCAATCTCTTTTGTTGCTTTGTGGACTTTAGAAAGGCTTTCGACTCACGGTACCTAGAAATGACCTATGGAATAGATTAGAAGAGCTAAATGTTCCTTTCGAGTTGAGAGCTGTCGGAATAAGGTTATACGAGAATGCCATTGGCAAGTTTAATATCAATGAGGGGTGATCAAAAGATATTAAGTGTAATATTGGAGTTAAACAAGGTTCCCCCCTCTCTCCTACCCTATTTGGAATTTACATCGATAAGCTAGAAGGTTGTTTAGAGGAAGAAGGTTGTGGTGGGACGATATTAGCTAGAATAGTCATCATCCTTCTTCTCTATGCTGACGATATTATTCTTCTGTCAAGGTGTCCATCTGATCTTGATAAGAAACTAATACTTCTTAAGGAAAGTTTGCTCTACCACGTGTATGACTGGTAACACTGACAAAACAAAAGTTATGATTATCAAATCCAAGAAGGACACTTACGCTAATTTTGTGTATGACAATAACAAGTTGGAGGAAGTGTCTTCTTACAAATATCTAGGAATTGATATTCATCACAAGCTCAACTGGAACTGTAGCATTGAGAAAAGGATTAATGGAGGGTGGAAATCTTATTTTGGTCTTGAAAATAATTGTAAAGCATCAAACCTTATGATGTGGGATAAAAAAAAGCTCCTCTTTGAAACTTTAGTCACTCATGTTATCTTGTAGGGATGTGAGGTTTGGGGTTGCAACATCTCTAGAGAATCCTAGAGAAATATTGAGCAAATACATAAGTGTTTTATAACGTATAACCTCAAAATTAAAATCAATACACCTTATCCTATTCTCCTTATAGAAGTGGGTCTTTCCCCTATCGAGAGCCTAACTATTACTAGGCTCCTATTGTACAAGCACAAAATCAATAACATGGGAGACCATAGAATTCTTAATCTATATTTAAATTCCATCCAAAACCACCTAAGGCTCAAGCGAGGTTGGTATAAAGTTACCAGGGCCTGGTTACACCATTGGAGATCGACGAAAATGTTGCATTGAAAAATATTAATAACATTAAAAATATTGTTACTTCTAAGTTTAAAGATAAAATGTGGTGTGAGAAAGATTTAGAGGCTAAAAGAAAATTAAGATATTATAATGAGGTCATCAACCCTACTCTAGAAGATCAAAAGTGTCTCTCTATTTTAACTAGTTCAAAGAAAAAAATTAATATAGCTAAGATAAGAACGAACTCTCATGAGCTCCATAGTGAAACAAGTCGTTGGGAAGTTCCTAAAACACCATGGGTGGAAAACGATTTGCCATCTATGTGAGAATATGAACATTGAGGATGAAAATCACTTTCTCTTAGAGTTCCCTGCGTACACCACATTAGATCTCAGTTTCATAATCTTTGTTGCAATACCAACCTTCCTATCCTTTTAACATGTCAAGATTATAGTGAGCCTAGGACACTTCTCTCCAAGCTCTTTGAGCATAAGAATACAATTTTAAAACAAACTAAATAATTCGTTTCTTTAGGTCCGATAGACCAAAATTTGGTCTTAGTGGACATTAACAACCACCACCACCATCATCATCATCATATATTGTTTTTTAATATATATATATAAAATTAAAAATCAATATTAAAAAATATAATTTTTTAAAAGCTAAGAGTTATAAGTTGTTATGATTATCTTATAATGGCTATAAAAATAAAGTTAATTAAGTTACGATAAGTGGAAACTTTTTCCAAATTGATTAAAAAAAACCAAATATTATCCTACCTTAATTCAAAATATAATTTTCATGAATAAAGTTTTTTCATTTAAAAAAAAATTCAAAATAATATTAGAAATGAGTATTCCAACTAAAGTTAATATAATTATACTAATTCCCATGGGTGAATATATATCTAAAAATATATAAATATTAATACGATAAACAACAATATTATTATTTTATCAATTAACTAAAAAACTGTTATTAAAAATTATAAAAAAATTAGATTGTAATTAAAAAATATTAAAAAAATATTAATAAAAATTAATATGTAACCTACATAATTATATTACTAAAAAAAACAACACTAATAATCACATACTAACCACCTTTAAAAAAAATAGCCTAAATTATATTTGAGATTAACAATAATAATTTTTTATAAATTTTTAATAGAAATTATGCTAATGCTCAGACATGTGGACAAATGTAAAAAATTGCAAGTTCAATGAAAATGACCGATTTCATTCCTCTGGTAGGAAATTGATTCGTATGATCCATCTCTAACCCTAGTTCATCGACCACAGTAGCTAAAAAAAAATTGGTGCGCTAAAAAAACTCGCGGGCTCAACTGGATATCTCAAAAATGCACGGATTTGATTGACTATCTCTACAATTTTGTCCAAAGATGGATCCTCAGCCATTGCTGGCAGGAATGGGCACGAATCTAAAATGAAAACCCTTATATTTCATAGCTCTATGTTTGGCGCGAATCGAAAATAGAAACCCTTATATTTTAGAGGTATATGTTTGGCGTGAATCGGATGGAAACCCTCGGATTCCACAAGTAGATGTTCAGTTTTTTTGTCCAAATTATTCAATTGAAAATTTAATTTGACCCCATTTCATTCGCTATGTCTTCCAGTCTTAGAGAAGTTGACATTGAAGCGTTGGTTATCAAAGACAGGGCATGTAGGGAAAATGTCCCAAAATAATTTCACGGGCCATTGATATATGTTATATGTCAAACATGTGTATAGGTTCCAAAGGAACTAGGAACTGTTAGATTTTTATCATTTAAGCTAGCATTAACTTAGGATCTTAACTGAGAGAATAACAAGCACAACAATCAAACACATAATACAATGAACACAAAGATTTTCCTTAGGGAAACCATAAAGGAGAAAACCCCGCAACTTCCTCAGAGATAGAGTCAGCACCAATAGCAAAGCCCCAAAAATATTAAGATGATATATCGACAGCAGTAGCCTCTTTCTCTCTAGCCCCATAAACTTCTTCTTCCTCAGCTATGCGCTACAACTGAGTGTGAGTGAGTGTGTGATAAATAGAGAGGCTCACTCTCTATTTATACTAATTTCCGACTTGACAATGACTCACTAGGGACGACTTCTCTAGGACAGTCTAATAATCCTAGGGCCCTGGAACTGCGGGGACTATAACCCTTGAACAATAGGAGGGTTACCCACAATGACTTTCCATGACTTGTTTACATGATTGAATCTCCCGATAGGAACATCGGGGCATGACATGACCCAAATACATTACAGACACTTCCTGGAATAAACATCGGGGTACAATACATAACATATACAAGTGAATACATTCCGAAGTTAGAAATACATCAACACTCCCTCTTAACTAGGAAGGTATTCTTTCGACACAATTTTCAGCACTAGTCTTCTTCTCTGTATCGAATGGATCATCTTGTCATGTTCATCTTCAAGTTGTCTTCATCTTCAAGTCTTATTCATATTCAAGTCATCTTCATCTTCAAGTCTTCTTTAAGTCATCTTCATCTTCAAGTATTCGTCATATTCAAGTCATCTTTGTCTTCAAGTCTTCTTCCTCTTCAAGTCTTCTTCATCACGAGATCTGGATCATCACTCGATTTGGATCACCACTGCTGGATCATCATCACTGTATCATCATCAAATATGGATCATCACTTGATTTGGATCACCATCAAGTCTAGATCATCATCTCATCTGGATCATCATTTGATCTGGATCATCATCATCGGTGCTATCTCATAATGGTGCTATCTATAGATTCTTCTCATCACAGGAAGTTCTACAGAGCCAGCCCTTTTTCATGCTGGTTGTAGGCCTACCCTTCATGTAGGTCTTCAGCGCTTATATATGACCCTAATTTAGAATGGCTCGCATAGCTCTTACATCTAAGCTCATCTTGTCAGAAATGCATGCCCAACACTCACGTCTGACCTCATCTTGTTAGAAAGGCCCAGCACTCACATCTGACATGGAAGGAACCAAATCCTCTCACCATGACAGAATGGATCAGCCCTTACATCTAACCGTGGAAGGAACCTAATCCTCTCACCATGTTAGAATGGCTTTAGGTCTCATCATTTCCCCTTGGAGGGAGCCTTGATCTGGAGAACACCAAGCTTCTCCCTAAAGTACTCAAACTTCACTCTGGCCAATGGATTCGTCAACACATCAGCTATTTGTTCATTTGTTGCAACATACCGGAGCTTCAATGCTCCTCTCTACACCGTATCCCTGATATAGTGATACTTGATCTCGATATGCTTTGACTTGTCATGGAACATTGAGTTCTCTAACAACTTCACACAACTCTAGTTGTCGCAATTTATAC
The DNA here is from genome assembly GCA_001517045.1 of Pseudotsuga menziesii. Taxonomy (NCBI): domain Eukaryota; kingdom Viridiplantae; phylum Streptophyta; class Pinopsida; order Pinales; family Pinaceae; genus Pseudotsuga; species Pseudotsuga menziesii. The sequence goes on along the minus strand of LPNX010719346.1, from coordinate 623,063 downwards.
AAGTAGCATCCAATTGTATATCAAATAAATCAGATAGTAGCTTTCTCAGCCACACTGCCTCATAACTCGCTAAACAAGCTGTGACATACTCTGCTTTAGTTGTACTCAGTGCCACATAGGACTGCTTCCTGCTAAACCAAGAGATCACACCTGATGCCATACTGAAGCAACATCCTGAAGTTCTCTTCCTATCGATGGCACTGCCTGCCCAATCTGAATCAACATAACCCTCCAGGTTAATCTTCTGATTTGCCTCGTACTTGAGCCCATAATCAACTGTACCCTTCAGGTACCTTAGAATATGCTTTGCATCAATCAAGTGAACATGTCTTGGATCTGTCATGAACTGGCTCAAGGTGTTCACAACAAAGCAAATATCTGGTCTCATGTTCATCAAGTACATCAAGGACCCAATCATCTGATGATACATCGTAGCATCAACCGCTTCTGATGAAGCATCACTCAATTGCTTTAGGTTCGATGCCATAGGTGTGGTTATGGCCTTACAGTCCATCATCCCAAACCTCTTCAGGATCTCTACTGCATACTTCCCTTGTCCGAGGAAGATTCCATCCGTATTTTGCCACACCTCCATGCCTAGAAAAGAATGCATCATACCCAAGTATTTCATTTCAAACTTGGCAGCAAGCTTCCTCTTTGTATCAAAAATCAACCCATCCATACCTGTTACAAACAGATCATCTACATATAGTAGGAGTATCACTGGGTTACCATCTTCAACCTTGTAGTAAAGGTTGGAATCTGCTTTACTCTTGGTAAAGCCCAAACTGGATAGAAAGCCATCAATTCTGCCGTACCATGGCCTAGGTGCCTATTTCAAACCTTACAGGTATTTCTTCAATCTACACACATGAGACTCCCTATCATGTGTCTCAAAACTGAGTGGCTGCTCCACATACACTTCCTCTTCTACTACACCATTCAAGAAAGCAGTCTTGACATCCATCTGGTGTATCTTCCATTTCATCACTGCAGTGAGAGCAAGTACTGATCTAATGGAAGTGTATCTGGCTACAGGTGCAAAAGTTTCTTCATAATCTATTTCTTCTTTATGGGAGAAAGCACGAGCCACGAATCTTGCTTTATATTTCTCTATGTTGCCATCTGTAGCATGCTTGATCTTGTAGATCCATTTGGAAGTTACAATAAAATTCCCTTCTAGTCTTGGGACAACATCCCAAACATCATTCTTCATGATCGATTTATACTCTTCGATCATAGCATCCTTCCATTCTTTCCTTTCTACTGCTTCTTCATAGTTGGAAGGTTCTTTATCAATAATGTCACATAGCAAGGCTACATAACTGGAGTAGGACCTAGTTCTCTTCCTTCCTCTATGTGTTTCTTCTGAAGCTCCATATCTTTCTGCACCTTGGATAATTTCACGTACCCAAGCAGGTTTCCTCTTGTCAGGATTCTTCTCCTGAGGTGGATCCACAGGTTCTTGAGGTTCTTCTAATTCTCAATCCTCTTCTTGAATTTCTTCGTTCATGGTTGTATCATGAATTCTGGGTGCTTCTGTTTCTTAAGATTCTTCAACCGGTCTCTTCCTAGATTTGATGTAGGCTGAATCTTCGTCAAATGTTACATCTATGATGATGTCAATCTTCTTGAATCCTGGGAAGTATATTCTGTAAGCCTTCGATTTTTCAGAGTATCCCACAAATATACCCTTCTTTCCTGAAGGATCTAACTTTGTCCTCTTTTCTTTTGGAATGTGTATGTATACAGGACAACCAAATATTTTGAGATGGATGAATTCTGGTTTCTTACCAGAGAAGACTTCTTCAAGTGTCTTGTTCTTGACTACTCTATGTGGAGTACAGTTTTGTACATATATCGTTGTTCTGGCAACTTCTGCCCATAGATGCATAGGAAGATCTTGATCATGAAGCATGGCCCTTGCTGCTTCCATGATCGTTCTATTCTTTCTTTCTAGAATCCCATTTTGTTGTGGATTATATGGAGTTGATAACTCCCTCTTAATCCTTGAGTCTTTGCATAGCTCTTTGAATTAAATTGATGTGAATTCTCCACCATTATCTGATCGAAAGGTCTTGATCTTCTTTTCTATGTGGTTCTCGATCAAGGATTTGAATTCTTTGAACTTGATAAATACTTCATCTTTGTTCTTCATAAAGTATATCCATGTCTTTCTAGAAAAATCATCAATAAAAGAAACATAGTATACATACTCGCTTAGTGAACTGGATGACATTGGATCGGATACATCGGAGTGGATGATTTCCAAGATTCCTTTTGCCTTTCTCTCACTACTTGGAAATGTCTTCTTTGTGTTCTTCCCTTTCAGACATCCTTTGCATACACCTTCATGTTTTTTTTGCATTTCTGGGAGACCTTCAACAACTTTGCTTGCAAGTGGCAATGCTCTGTAATGCACATGTGCAAGGCTTCTATGCCAAATCTCATTTGGTTCTACTGAATCATGAACCAAAGCTTGTTCTAGTTGGCCCTTCAATTTTTATAGTCCTCCTTCTTGTTCCCCAATCACTACTGAATCATCAAAATACTTTCCCTTTGGCCACATGAGTACTTTACCATCTACAAATGCAACCCTCATTCCTTTTGCATCCAATGCAGATATGGAGAGGAGGTTCTTCTTTAGTCTAGGTACAAACAATACATCTTTCATTTTGATAGAATTTCCAGATTTTAGCTTGTATGAGAATTCACCACTACCTTTTATTGGATACTGGTAGTCATCTCCAAGTTTCACCTTGTGAGGTGATTCATGTTCAGACAGTTTCACAAAGGATTCATCATCATCAGATAGTTTAGTTCTCTTTGTGGAAGGTTCATCATCCTCTGCAGCATGAGCATGATGTCTTCTCTTGTTTCCCTTCTTCTTGTGAGAGCTACTTTTGTTTCTAGGACATTCTCTAGCAAAGTGTCCTCTTTCATCGCATGTATAGAAAATGTACTTAGGCATATCTCTAGGATTTCTAAAGTTACTCCTTTGGTGAGAGTTCTTACCTCTATGGTGGTTAGATCTAGTTTTCTTGGATTGTACTATGAGAGCTTGATCTTCACTTCCCATCTTTTCTTCTCAAGCTACTATCTGAGCTTCTTCTTGAGAGCATTCTTCCCATATTCTGCTGAACTTGAATAGCTTCTTTCTGGCACAACTCCCTTGAATGAAAGAGTCCCATGTCCTGGGGAGACCATTCAAGATGGTCATTACAATATCTGCATTCTCCACTTCTTCATCTACTACTTCAAGTTGTTCTTTGATCTGGGAGACCCTTGTGAAGTATGACTATATGGTCTCCGCATTCTGGATCTTCACATTCTTCAACTGGTTCCTCAAGGTCATCTTCTGGTTTATGTTCTTTCCTTCAAACAGTTTGGTTAGGGCATCAAACATAGCTTTAGGTGTCTTTAGGGAGGACACCTGTAGTATGAGGTGATTCTTTATTGAATCAGTAATAATCCTCTTAGCCATAAACAACTTCTTCTTGTGTAAGGCCTTATCCTCATCTCCCTCTGGAACTGGAATCTCCTCATTGATGTAGGAGTCCAACTCATTTTCTTCCAGGACCAGGGAGATCCTATACTTCTAGGCTCAGAAGTTATTAGCCCCCTCAATATTTTCATCAAGCTTGGTATGATGAGACATATTAACTGAGAACCTCAAATGGAAATACAAAAGATTTAGATCTTACCAGGTTAAGATGTCAGATCTGGATCTAGAGCTAAATTTTTGCAGTGTTGGTTCAAGAGAAGATTAGGGTTTGAATTTCCTAGAGTTTTGTTCAACCAAAAACTTTGATCTTGATCTCTAAACTTTGATTTTGAGGAGGAGATCAATTCAGGCCTGGGCTCACTGAAAAATTCCGCTTCTGTGGAAAGCCCTAATTTTCGACAGTAGTGTCGGGTCAAAAACTGAAAAATGCTCAGAATCAAATTCTACTTCGATAGAAAGATGCGCCCTAGGGAGGAGAGTCAGCCCAACCTTATTTTGCTGAAAATCTATGGAGAGAGATCCAAAAAATAGGAATCCCTAGTTTCTGCAGCTGCACAGTGTCTTCTTCTCAGGTTAACTCTGATACCATGTTAGATTTTTATCATTTAAGCTAGCATTGACTTAGGATATTAACTGAGAGAATAACGAGCACAACAATCAAACACATAATACAATGAACACAATGATTTTCCTCGGGGAAACCATAAAGGATAAAACCCCTCAACTTCCTCAGAGATAGAATCAACACCAATAGCAAATCCCCAAAAATAGTAAGATGATATCCCGACAGCAGTAGCCTCTTTCTCTCTAGCCCCAGCAACTTCTTCTTCCTCAGCTATGCACTACAACTGAGTGTGAGTGAGTGTGTGATAAATAGAGAGGTTGACTCTCTATTTATACTAATTCCTGACTTGACAATGACTCACTAGGGCCGACTTCTCTAGGAGAGTCTAATAACCCTAGGGCCCCAGAACTGTGGGGACTTTAACCCTTGAACAATAGGAGGGTTACCCACAATGACTTGACATGACTTGTTTACATTATTGAATCTCCCGATAGGAGCATCAGGGCATGACATGACCCAAATACATTACAGACACTTCCCGGAATAAACATCGAGGTACAAGACATAATACCTACATTCCGAAGTTCCAAATACATCAACAAGAACACAATACCCACTAAAAACGAAAACACATAACTTCACCAACAGTGTATGATAATATTTTCTATCGATTCTTCTTATTTGTGATTTTGTTGATTTATTTGGCTGATGTCCTTGATCACCATGGTAGGACCCGAGATTAAGCTTCTATGCACTTAGTGAATCTGGATAGATTCTTCATCTGCACTAACTTGTGGCACTTTAACAGATCTTTCTGTCAACTCCCTAGAAATTCATGGAGGATCGTTGCTACCTCCTAGCAAGGGTTAAATTTGGTGGGCACACTACCCATCAGTAAAAAAGAAATTGACGGTTTTGTTTCTAGAACTGCTCTGCATATAACTTTCAATAAAAAATTGTACCCTTCGCCCATCAACACAATTTAAATATTGCAGAGACCATTTGGATTCATTACATTGAGGCATTTGCATTCTCCACGAATATCTAAATTGAACTCAATGATTCAACCTGTCTAGGTGTATAACTATAGTTCCTCTAATCCACGAAATGTTTTTTCGATCGATGATCTAACAACGGAAAATTTCATTCAGAAATAGAGGAATTTCATTTGATCCTAATTCCCATGAATTGTAGCCTTTCATTCGATTTGCAATCATTTAAATTTTCTCTGTAGTTATGGTTTTAATAGAATCGAATAGGGGTTTGTTCATGGAATTTATTCTCTAAACAATTTTAGTCCTAAATATTTGATATAAAAAAAATTAGCCCTAAATCTGTGAGCATAACTATGAATTTTCAGCTTAACTATGAATTTCCAGCAGTAAAATGTACCTTGCAATTTTGCAATTCGTCCAAGAAAATGTTGTTGAAGGGTTAACATTGGGTGGGTGAAAACACCTTGTTCTCTTCTATTGCAAGCCTCCAATAAATTGTTGGTTCTGCCGAATGCATTCTCTTATGCTGCAAGCCTCCAATAAATTGTTGGTTTTGCTGAATGCGTTCTCAGGTGGCCCTTTCAACCAGACGTAGTTTGTTTAAGGTGGGAGATGGAGCTTGGAAATATTTCCACAAGTTATGAACTACTTTCCAGTCCACCCTAGGACACGACTATTAAAGCCAATATAATCCAAAATTTATTGAAGAAATTGTAGCCATTGGGTTCCAATAGGATTCCAGAAATAGGTTATTAGTTGGACTTTGGCCAAATTTGCACATTTTTCATTACTAGTTGCCATGATGATTTCAACAGGCCTGGAAGTTGACGACCCCCATTCTGCACTACTCAATGAAGGGTGCATCAAGCTCCTATTTATAAATTCCACTGCAGAGTCACAGACCCAATAAGTTTTTGGCTTTGTTTCTATGCAAACTATGGGCATTGGGAGGTATTCTTGCCCCCCATAGTTATCGAATCACCCAGTTGGCTATTTCCCATGGTTCTCAAATCACCTGGCCAGTTCTCATTCACACCCAGTTGTTCCCAATAGATCACAGTAATTAAACTAAAGTCCACGGTGAAACCAATCTGCTGATCGATCGAACGTGTTGTTTGCCGAAGGGAAGTCTCTTGTTTTCTTTCTTGATCTTGCTATCCTTGGGGATGAAATTTTTTCCAGTATGCAATATAAACCCTAGCGGTGCAGTGGAGACCTACTACAATAGACTTATTCGTATGTGGCCAGTCCAACACCGCAACTTGCAAGCACTTAGCTTGTAACTTCAATGCTCCAGCAGACACTCTCCATTAATTGGAAATGACTTACCACCCACTCTGGCCAGCACAACGCACAGTGACAGATGTTATATATATATATATATAATAATAATAATAATAATAATAATAATAAAAATAGAAACGAGCAATTTTTGTCTCTTCTCGTCAAATTGACGGCTGGAAAATGCACTTAGACTTCACAACTGACGTGGAAATTTTGTATCGAGGTGTATTTGACGGTGAAAAAACCCAAATACATACATACGCGCGTCAATTTTAACCCCTGCCGCCTGGTGATACATACAGAAATCATTGCTACCGTCTGGTGATACATATAGAAATCATTGCTACCACCTGGTGATACATGTAGTTGGCTGTCAATTCTTACTTTCTTAGGTATACATCATGGGAGATGTACGAGAGGTAAGTACTATGATTCTCTTTTTTATTACCAGCTTCTAGCCTTCTTGTGCCAAATAGATATGTGAATTCTAGTCTCTTGGATGGAATTTAGAAGTTGGTCAATTTGCAGACTGAGTTGGTCAATTTGTATGGGAGGATATAATTCCATTGGCATTTGGACTGGAGTTTCTGACTGGCGTGCTATTTGTTGATGTTGCTGATAAACATATTTTAAGTAGACCCGATGTTTCTTTTGTGGACTATTGACTCATGGTCTTTTTTGGATTTTCTAATATGCAGTCCTTTTACAAATTACAAAATAACGATAAAAGGGAAAAATATCTTAGATTAAAGAAAAAATGAAAAAATAGTAATTGATGATAGTTGATAGCTTCTACAAACTAGCTATTCTTTTATAGTCAGGAAACAATGAAATCTAGTTCCACTTAGTGCATGGAGGTTAACCAATAATGATAAAAGGAAAAAATATCTTAGATCAAAGAAAAAACAAAAAATACCAGTAATTGATGATAGTTTCTACAAACTGGCTATTCTTTTAAAGTCAGGAAATTATGAAAAATAGTTCCAGTTAGTGCATGGAGGTTAAAAATAAGGGTTGGCCAGAGGACAAAACCAATCATGAACATTCATATCACTCAGAGCACTCTCATAACTCTCAAGGTGAAATCACTCAAAGCACTCTCACAAACACAAATCACATTACCATTAGTAAGTACAAAGTAGATTTTATGGATGAACATGTATGCTTTTCCCCATGTTTACATATTTTTGTCAATTTATTTTACAAGGGGACATATTCCATGTGCTAGCAGAAATTTATAAGTTTGTTGATTGTTGTGAATAAATATTTGAAACTAATTAGAACTTTCTCTAGGATTATTAAGAAAAAGAGTCTTGGCGGAGTTTTTGGATTTTAGAGTGTGTCTGCACAACATGGAAGATATGTCATGATCCTTTATCCTAGATACGATGATTCTCAGCTTGGTAGGGAAAATGTCCCAGAAGGATTTCTCTAGCCATTGATATATGTTATATGTCGGACATGTATACAGGTTCCAAGGGAACTAGGACCACAATATCCACTAGAACATAGAGCACATAACTTCACCAGCAGTGTATGAACAAAAAAACAACTTATTTTACTTTGATGGTCGAAGGGGAAGGAAACATACTAATCAATACTCTTCAATATGTGTTGAAGTTGATGAACTTTGTTCTTCCCATATTAACCACTACTTTAAATAATTGAAATGATTGTGTACAAGTTCAAAGTTGTTGTTAGTAATGTTATTTTCAGTTGCATGACCTTCATACTATGAACCTTCAAAAAATCCCACTCTTCATCAATTTGTGTGCAATATACAAGCCTCTCAAGGTAGTCGTCACCATAATGCTCTAGTGAAATGAATTTTTTCCCATTGTCCCCTCATTAGCAAATACAATTTGGCATAAATTTTGTTTTAAATGCTTACAATCCACTCACAACATAAAGCTCACAAGACATGATCTCTACTGAGATTTTTCTTTCATGCAATACTACAATAGATTCAATTAACCACATACCTCTACTCATTGTATCTAAATTGCTTATAATATTCAAATTGTTCATCCACAAAAATTATGGGTCATGCATTATCTAAATATAGGTACTTCAATAGCCATCTTTGAGCAGGTCATTGATCATTTTCCATAATCATTAATCAATTCTTGGATCATATTCTTGAGGATAATTACATTGCCTGCATGAAATGTAGTGATGAATTGACTTGGATGACAAACTTTGAAATTAATGTCATAATTTCTCCAATGATTTTCTCCATGTCAATGTAATTATATCATCTCCCAAAGTCATTCCATGCCAGCATATGTGTCTTATTGTTCCTCAATGACCCCACCCCCTACGTTGCACAATAGCGTGCTCATGCCTAGTTGCACGTCCTCACACTTATATTTTTCATTAATATTTCAAACACTCTTCAATGAAAAATCATTCTCTTTCATACCAAGTGATTCTCAAACTTATATTCTCTTAAGGGTTTTGTGATTATATTAGTGCACCATTCCCATGTTTTGTAATACTTCAAATTTACTCTGTGTTCATCTTGTAGTTGTATTATAGAATGTATTTGAATTGCAATATTCTTGTTGAGCTAATTAAGAACTACTATCTTCTCCCACTAAAAAAAATGGTTGTTGAAACAAAGCAATAGGGTCTTCTGTATGGTAAATCAATATCAATTAGCAATCTTCTCAACAAACTTATTCCACATGTTCCATTCATTACACCTTTATAGAGGATAGATCTACTATGTTTCTTCTTGTTGCTCCAACTCATCACTGTTGAACCAACTTGAAATACAAACCTAGCGGTGGAATTTGTGTCCTCCATACATCCATCTCACTAGGAATTTGTGAAACTAACTAATTGAAATTTCAATGCATTGGAAAATTTCCAGTTTCCAACTCAAAGTTCCTTTCACGTATCTCATAATTGTTTTTGTTGCTTTCCTATCACTTTCTCTAGGCTCTATCCTATATTTAGACACTACTCCAACTAAAAAGATATTACATTGTCTAGTAATTGTTATGCATATAATATTTCCTACTAATTTCCCTAAAATTGGAGTTCTACTATGGTACACTAGCTCCCTTGTGCCCAAAAATTATAGGATGGTTCGGTTGGAATTGAAGGGGCACATGGCTTTAGGCATTTTCCATTCACCCTTCTCTTGTTTTCTGAAAGTTCAGTTCTAGATCCATCCACCACCTTTGATTGAATCTTGAAAGTAGGGCAGAAGATAACCTACATTAGCCTCTTCATACTGCGATTAAGATGCTTTGTTATGTGCTTCCTTAATCCAACTATTTCACCACATACCCTATTTTTTAACATGTTCATTAAAACACGACGATGGTAGAATCCTCCATTCCTCTTTAGTAATTGATATTCATATATTATTTCCTACTAATTTCCTATAAAGAGTTGGGCTAACGACTTTCCCATTTCCATCTTTAGTCAATTTCATGCTAATATACATTGGAGTGTCACATATTTATACATTGCAATCAATCGCCTTCAATTTATTTATCATGTAGCTAGTATACTTTGCCCATTAAAAAATTATTTCATATATTTATCAAACCTTAACTCCAAGATAATAATGTAACACATCATGCTTTGTGATTGAACAATAGATTGACTAATTTTTAAGTAGTCAATTTGTCAAAACATTGAAATGGACATATCTCAAAAACCATTCATCAAAATCACATGAAATTTGTAGGGAATAAGCATTGTATCGAGATGAACAACCTCCATAAATTTCACGTCACTCCACTACATAGATTTGGAGAAATTGACCATTGTAACCTACAGCTGTTTTTTCTTTATATCGATATCTATGCATCCATTTACTCTGTTTTTTGTGTGGAGATGTGCTATAATGAATGGAACAAGAATACAAAATTTTAGTCAAAAATGATTTGTCTTTTGGGAGAAAAACACCATTTTCACCTACAACCATTTGTATTTTATCTCAAAAATTATGCATCCATTTGCTTTGATCTTTAGTATATGTGTTTGTCTTTGTGAATCCACTGCAATTTTGTTCATAACTATGATCCATGTGTGCTTTTTAGGATCTTCCTTCCAGTTGATTAGACTATTTGTTTGAAGGAATCTTCTCCGATAACAATTGTTGGTATCATTGTAGAGAGTGTTAATACATAAAAAATTATCACTTTTTTGTTTAATTGAACCAATTCACAGTTCCTTGAACAATAGATTGACTAATTTTTAAGTAGTCAATTTGTAAAAAACTTGAAATGGACATATCTCGAAAATGATTCATCCAAATCACATGAAATTTGTAGGGAATAAGCATTGTACCGAGATGAACAACCTCCATAAATTTCACTTCAATCTGTTGCATATATTTGGAGAAATTGACCATTATAACCTACAACCAGTTTTCCTTTATATCGATATATGTGCATCCGTTTACTCTGATTTTGTGTGTGGACATGTACTATATTGAATGAAACAATCATACCAAATTTTATCCAAAATAGATTTGTCATTTTGGAGAAAAACACCATTGTCACCTACAACCATTTGTCTTTTATCTCAAAAGTTGTCCATCCATTTGCTCTAATATTTGGTAGACGTGTTTGTCTTTGTGAATACACTGCAATTTTGTTCATAAATATGATCCTTCAAGGTTAGCATGACATTGTTTAGCATGTCACACATCAACAAATCACACCCGAATTCTTTTCATGACACATTGACAATGAGGGTTCAATGGATTCAATGAGATACTAGTCTTATGCCTTTCCTTCTTAGTTCAACTTATGCTATGAACTTTTATCATTCCATGAGCCTTTGGCATTAATGACAACATATTCCAACATGCACATGTTGAAGATGTTAATTATATTGACATTTTTACATGTTCATTGATAATAAGGATGACATTTCCAATCTTAGGAAATGCTTTTCTGGATTGTGGAGCTTGGACAATAATGCAAATGTTATAGAAGATGCCATGAGAAGGCCATAATAATTTATGCTATAGCCCCAGCTTGAAGGAGGGAGTAAGTTGCTCATATAATTTTTAATTACTATCTTATTTCTTTAGTATTTCTTCATTATTTTATTAGTGCAAAAAATACTCTTTCTGCAAGCAAGATTGGAAACCCAATGCAATTTTTCAAATGTATACATGGAAATCATGTATGTTATTTCTTGTTCAGGAAATTACATATATGGGAATGATGCCAATAAATAATTATTGAAGATGAAGAAAAACGATGGTAATGGACATGCTACTTACATACTAATGCAAAGGATCTTTCGTCCAATTCATCTATCATATATTGTTTGTGGTGGTATCTATCAACAAGGTGAAAATGTGTATGAACTTGACATATTTGGTGCATATTTATGGTATGTAATTCTTTCTTGAGATCCTTTTTTTAAAATTAAAATGTCATTGTTTTGGTACTAAAATAATTAAGCATATATTTTATGGTTTATTTTCTTAAAATCCTTCAATAAATGCAGTAGCCATGAGGGATGGTTTAAACCATAGGAAGTCCTATGCACTTACCTAACATTATGCTAACATGGTAATTTTTTCATCTCATCTGCACAATATGAAATTTCTATACTTCATTTTTTAACCAATGTCACAGGCCTAGGTTGGAGGTGTTTGATGTAGCTCCTCATGATATTCTTAATGATAATGTAGTGATCAGCCCCATGAGCTGTCTTAGTCATTTGTGAACAATACTTCTCCTAGGGCTATTTTGTAGAGAATGTTTAAGTAAAATAAATTTTGAAGGAAATAAATGCACAAACATGCATGCAGATGCTGAAGATGTTAATTATGACATTTTTACATGTTCATTGATACTAAGGATGGAATTTCCAATCTTAGGAAATACTTTGCTCAATTTTGGAGCTTGGACAGTAATACAAATGTTATAGAAGATGTTATCAGAAGGCCAAAACAATTTGTGCTAAAGCCCCAATGTGAAGGAGGGGGTAAGTTTCTCATATATTTTTTAGTTAGGATCTTAGTTTTGTAGTGTTTCTTCATTATTTTATGATTGTTGAAAATATTGTTTATGCAGGCAAGATTGGCAATCTAGTGTACTTTTTCAAATCTATACATGGAAATAATGTACGGTATTTGTTGTATAGGAAATAACATAAATGGGAATAATGATAAGAAAAAATTACTAGAGTTGAAGAAAAATGGTGGTAATGGACATATTGCTTACATATAATGTAAAAGATCTTTCCTCCAATTCATGTATCATTTCTTGTTTGTGACAGTGTCTATCAACATGGTGAAACTGTGTTCGAGACTTTGAACTTGGCATATTTGGTGCATATTTATGGTATGTAATTCTTTCATGCTTTTTTATGCTTAAAAAGAAAGTCCAAGACTGGGATTGCATGTTTCAATGTTGATTTCCTTCTTCACCCTAATCCTTAGATATCCAAATCAAACCTCAATATGGGCACACTAAGGAAGTTCTATTATACACCTGTTATCCTCCTCCAAAAATAGGATCACCCAAAAACATAGGTGGCCCTAAAGTGGCTAACATAGACAGGTCAACCCTAGCATTTTAGTGCACATGTTAACACCAACATAATCTCTCATTTACATATTGATATAATGATTTTTAGTTTTAAACAAAGGATAGAAGTGCCCCTTTGATTGTAAACTAATGCCAAAGAATGTTTTCTTAAATCTGAATATTTGGTTCATGTCACTTCCATACAAAAGGGTCTGAAATAGAGATCTTTCAACTATGCCGTGAACAAAAAAAAAATATTGTATTTGATTGAAGAATTCCTTACAACCGGTTACTCATTAATTAGATAAATCCCTTCCCAAACTTCAATCTTAGTTGATCTTATCCACATAAATATTACGAATTAATAACCCAAAATTATTAGGTTTCCTTGGATTTGAGTTAGATGCACGTTCTTACATGAAAAGGGATCCTTCTGTAAAGTGAACATGCCCCAAAAATCACTTTCAGGGATGTCCTATATATAAATACACCTGGAATTCAAAGGATGGGGTTATTTGATTGTCCAAAAAAATGTTGTGCCAATGAAACTGCCCAGAATTCATCTTACAATTAAACAAACCCCACAATGTTCATTTTTTAAACAAGTCATCTCTAGATGAATATGGGGTGACTACTTTTGAAATATTGTTAGTATCATTTGAATGGGCCTTAATATCCTTTATTCCTTTCTTCCCCTATGCCACAGATATAAAATCATGAATTCCTATAATGTCATTCCCAATGCCATCCAATTGGGAAATGGCATATTCTCAAGTGAAGAAGCATGATAAAAAAATTGAGAGATAGTGTGAACGATATGAGAATGATTTCCTTCATCTGTACAATGAAAATTTTCAACATCCTCCATTGAGTTAACGATATCCTCACATTCCTTCTATGATACATTTGCATAACCATAATGAGCTCCCTCCAAAAACTTCTCTATGCAGCTAGAACACCATAGTTGATAGAAACATAATTCTTCACATTATCCATCTTCAGCATTCAAATCATTGCAGCTTGAGAGGATGCCAACTATTTTAGTAGTTCAATTATTTCATTGTCTGAATCCTACAAACTATTGAAATTACTAGGTATATTGAGAGGGGGTGTGGTGAATTAGTATAATATAGTCTTTGACAATTTTTGATTCAATATCTACTAAATGTTCTTGACAATATTGGAGTGTCTTTAGGGATTCAACATAATCTCATAGTTCTATCTTGAGGTCTGTTCAATAGTTTGTCATCAAATAGAATCATCTTTCTTCTCATCTTCATGATTCCATCTCAATAAACTAATCACCAAAAACTAACCAGGAAGTTATCTGACATCAAGGGCACCCTTTTTAACATCAATGACAACATCATTTCCAACACAAACATGAATCATATTACCATTAGTAAGTACAAAGTATACTTTATGGATGAACATGTATGCTTTGCCCCATGTTTACAAAAAAAAAATCAATTTATTTTACAAGGGGGCATATTCCATGTGCTAGCAGAAATTTAGAAGTTTGTTGATTGTTGTGAATAAATATTTGAAACTGATTAGAATATGGTCATATTTGAGGGTGGATAATCCAAAGCAAGTGGGATACATCCCATTTATTCATTTAGACTTTTTGTTTTTGTAAGATTGTTTTTCTATATTCTACTCACTAATTTTTCGTTTATGTTTTCTTCAAATGCAAACATAGAAGCTTAGATGGATTTAAAATATTCTACAAGATGCTTGATAGCTTTGAGGTATGCCTCAATATCTAAAAGGTTTTATTTTCCTTATAATATCTCCCTAACTATTCCTTCTGCGAGTTGATTTTCTCTTTTTGGGATTTTCTAGTATGTTTTAATTTTCATAATCTTGGTTGTTTGCAGGACTCTCGAACAAAAATAGATGGTGTACGAAAGAAGCACTATGTTTCCCACATACATTTAAGTATTTATATGGCACCGATCCATAAAAGAAATCTGGACATTGACTACAGTGCATTAAGGGAATTTGGAGCTAAAAATTTGGATCTTTGGGTAAGGGGGAACTCTATCCAATTGACCCTATGTCCAACTCCCATCCGGATTTCAATACAATAAAAAGCCTATGCTGATTTGTATGCCATGGAAAAATTGGTCTTCTAGGATATTGTAAAAATTTAGAAGGTAACCGCATTTCGCTTGAACAAAAAATTCAAGATATCAGTGTCAAATTACATCAACTCAATCACTCATATATGGTTGTTTATCATGAAAACATGATATTGAACCTAAAAATATCAGTATTGAATCAAAGACATGTGAATTCATTGCTTTAAGAGAAATCAAACTCAGTAAAAGAAATTCAGAAGTTGAAAACTGATATTTTCCATCTCCAAAAGGGACTCTATGATAAAGGAAACAACAATGGGGTTGAGGATTAGATCAAAAAAATTGAAACCGATATCATGTTTGAAAAGGACAGGAGGTGGCTATAGAAAAAAGAGTTTTTGGGGTCAGGTCCATGTTTCAATTAAAGGAAACAACAATGGGGTTGAGGATTAGATCAAAAAAATTGAAACCGATATCATGTTTGAAAAGGACAGGAGGTGGCTATAGAAAAAAGAGTTTTTGGGGTCAGGTCCATGTTTCAATTAAAATTGCCCTGATTTTGTGGATTTGTGCAAAAAAGTGTTAAAGAAAAGTAACATTAAAGCAATGCTCAAACAACCAGAATTTCATGCTTTGAGGAAAGAACTAGTGAACCAATTCATTGCAAATTTAAGAATTGATGTAAAGTATGTTCAAGGATTTTGTGATGATAGAGAGATCAAAAGGGAAGCATATGCAAGTCATTTTAAATTTCTTAGAGAGGGAAAGGGAATGCTGAATGTTGGTATTAAGAAAACTGTGGTTCCTCACCCTTTCCATGTGAAGAAATAGTGTGCACTATGAAACACAAAAATTGTTGATTCATTGGGAAATGCATATCAATTAGAAGCAATGCATGAAGTTGCAAGTAAGAAAAAAAATAAAGTACCAAGTGAAATTGTTCCATTAATTAGAAACAATAACATGTGGTATGACCTATAACGAGTATTACAACTGATGGTGAGGTACTACAACATAACTACTGATGAGGCATGTGGAAAATTGGTTGTTGTCCTAAAATTGGATGAGATGGAGTTATTCAACATGGAAAAATATGAAAGTGTTTCAGTCACACTAATGAATCATGCATTAGATCCAATCCTTGATAAGACAAGTGATAAATATTTTCAAGTTCAATATGAAGAACACCTTTCTTGGTTGGACATTTTTTGTGTCAACAAGGAGTCCCATGAGTCCTTAAAATTTGTTTTCAGCAAAACACTTTTACCATCAATTATGTCTTCACATGCTGCAGGGGAAAAATTATGTGTGGAAGGATATGGTTCATATTTTGTGGAATGGCACGTTGGAACAGATTTAAAAACTCTAAAGTGTATGTACAACATTTCTCATGGTGAAAATGGAATGCATAGTTGCTTATATTGCATGCATAAAAAACAAAAAGATAGAAGTTAGAAAGGTGGTATTTTGAGCTGTCATCAAAACCTTCCTCCTAACCATGATGAACTTGATCCAAATATGGATGCAATGCTTCCTATACCATTGATTAGGTTGCACATTTGCACTTTGCATGCATTTGTAAGAATTGTTGACAAGATGGTCTATTTATCTATTTTGTTTGCATGGAACAAATATCCACAAATTGAAAGTAAAAAGCTAATTGAGGCAATTGAATGTGTTATTTCAAAAGCAAGCTTGCATGGTGGACATGTTAAAATTGAAAAAGATATTAGGAGGTCAGGAACACGAGGTAATCTTCCAGCAACCATCAATTTGAGGTGTCAAGGCATGTCGTTTTCTTGAAAAGAAATGTGGACATGGATGTTGGGGATTGTATGAAGAATTAATTGACGTAGAAGATGATCACACTAGTGGAGGGTATGAATTAGCTAGAAAGAATAAATATTCTTGGAGGTCACTTTCATCTCTTTTTCTGTTGATGGAAAAAGAAAAATTTATGGAAGGTGATGCAATAGCCTTTCAAGAAGTTGTTACAGACTTCATAAAAGTAATGAAAAAATCTTGGGGAGACAACCATAGGACACATTATATGGTATGCATATAAATTTTCATCCCACTAGAACTTTCCTTACTAATTTACATATTTTATTATAAATTTACTACATTTGGTACATTTTTTTGGTATTCTAAGATAAATTGATGATGCAACATCAATTATTTGCACACAGGCCACAGTTTGCAACAAAATATGGAAGCTTGAGAATTTGGGGTACACAAGGTATGGATAAATCACATAATCTAGCTCGTAATATGTACCATAGATGCACACAAAAAGAAGGGTCTTCCAATCATTAAAATGTTCTTTTGCAAATGGGTCAAGCATTTTACAGACATAAAATGGATAGATTTAAGAAGAAAAAACACCTTCCAGAAACAGTTGATCTTCGTAGAGTGATAAGACAAGCAAATCTAAGTAGGAAACATAAGAGATATGATGTTTCTGAAGGTGGACTTGGGACAAGTTCATTGTATGCAATCTGTATTTTAACCTTTTTTACCTTGATTTAATAATTTATTATTTTTAAAGGCTCATTGTCATTTTTTTTTGTAGGTGCGACCCTCTATAAATGGGACCTTCCACAATCCATTGAAGCTACCTATAAGAGTATTATCTTTGAAATAATTAAGTTGTAA
Source organism: Pseudotsuga menziesii (assembly GCA_001517045.1). Taxonomy (NCBI): domain Eukaryota; kingdom Viridiplantae; phylum Streptophyta; class Pinopsida; order Pinales; family Pinaceae; genus Pseudotsuga; species Pseudotsuga menziesii. The sequence goes on along the minus strand of LPNX010719346.1, from coordinate 605,463 downwards.
AGTCTATTTTCTTCACAAAGCTTATATTTTGTGTCAAATACTTACCGAAGGATAGTTAGAAAAAGATTCATTTTGTTACAAAAACTAACTCATCTCTTATACATGTGAACAGGTACAACATGGACATTGAAGTATTTCTAATTTTGTTACTTCCAAATGAACAATATCCATAATTTGTAACTCCATTGCAAAAAAGGTAGAATTTTATAATTCAGCCACATCTGGATTTGTATTGGCTTCATCATAATACAAATTTTGGTCTAAAATGTGTCATATAAAGTTGTGTAAAGGTGGTGTCTATAATGAAAAAATAATCATGATACAAATTTTGGTTTCAATATCTCATATAAAGTTTTGTATATAGTGATAACAAATTTTGGTCTCAATGTCTCATAAAAAGTTTTGTATAATAAAAAAGAGTTGTTCATTATTTACTAGTATTTTTGTATTCCCTAATCTTGATGAATACTTGCATAGGTTTTTCAGCATTTATAAGCATTGCATACTTGCAAGTGCAAGTCTTGTTAGCAATGGAGTTATGATTATGTCTCTTAGCTCTAAACTATGCACTAGTCTCTATATTTAATACTGATAGACACTTTCAAATCACATGCAGGATTTAAAGTATGCCACTCTCTTAGAGTAGGAACATGATCAGGGATGGGAACATTACCGATCTCAAAGAGAAGGGAGGAGTATCCTAACAGGATGATGTTGATATTCTCTATGTTCCCATTGCCTAAGGTGTCTAACAATGTTGTAGAGCCTTAAAATGCAACTCTTTCAGTACACCAGTTGGTTGAACATGCAGATGAATCCATCGTTCTTGACAATGAAGCCCTGTATGATATTTTCTTCATGACATTAAAGCTCATAACTCCTACATGTAAAACTCAAGCCAACCTTTTGAATAATTATTACATGATTAATTCCATAGTAGTATGACAGGTGGCTAGTGTTATGTATTAACTAAATTTAACCTTAACATAGTGGTCCTTGAGAAGAAGTACATGATCTGTCTATATTTACTTCGAATTATTCTTTGAGTCTATTGTTTCATTTTCAAGTTCTTACTCACAACTTTCAATTTATGCTCTTTGGGTTATTTTGTGTTGATTATAATCTTCGTGGATTTCATGTGCAGTTGGAGACCTTAATCATTTGATTTCAGCAACCATGAGTGGGGTAACCTGTTGTTTATGCTTCCCAAGATAGTTGAACATTGATCTCCACAAGTTGGCAGTGAATCACACCCCCTTCTCTCATCTCCATTTTTTCATGGTTGGTTTTCTCAAGTTTACCGTGCACTAACTGTGCCTGAGCTCACCCAACAAATGTGGGATTCCAAGAATATGATGTGTGTTGTTGATCCTCCTCATGATTGTTATCTAACATCCTCTGCCATGTTCAGAGGAACGATGAGCACCAAGGATGTATATGAGCAGATGATGAATGTGCAGAATAGGAATTCCTCCTACTTTGTTGAGTGGATACCAAACAATGTCAAGTCAAGTGTCTGTGATATTCCTTTGAAGGGGCTGAAGATGTCATCCACGTTCATTGGCAATTCCACATCAATTTAGGAAATGTTTAGACACGCGAGTGATCAATTCATGACTATGTTCAGGAGAAAGGATTTCTTGCACTGGTATACTGGTGAAGATATGGATGAGATGGAGTTTACAAAGGCTAAAAGCAACATGAATGATTTGGTTTCAGAATACCAACAATATCAATATGCCACTGCAGATGAGCAGGTTGACTATGAAGAATAAAAATAAGATCTTCCAATGTAATTATTGTTGTTAGAGGTTCTATTGTTATTTCTGTTATTGCTCTACAAGTGAAGATGAAATGGATTTCTTTACAAGTAAATCAGTTTGATTTTACAGAGAACAAGGTTCTATTGCTATTTCCCTAAGGTTTCTGCTAAAAGTAGATGTGGTGTAGTTGAGTGTATATAAAAGTAGGTAGTGTGGTGAGTTGTGACAGATATGTTGAAGGCTATTTAATTGTAACATCTTGTTGATTATCATAATGACTAACTTTTGGGGGGTTACAAGAGTGGTTCAGTTTTCCAAATTGCTAGACAAGAAGCAATGTTCTCTCATACATTTTTTTCCAAATGGAAACTATTTATATCAAGTGATTTGTCAAATTTTGTAACTTAGGGTTTAATTTATTAGCGTTCTTATGACAAATTTACAACCTATTGTATGGTGATTTTTTTATTGACTCTTCTAACTGAAAGTTTGAAACATAATTTAGGGTACAAGCGATCCAATTACAGGCTACATGATCAACATGTTAAATTAAAGCTAAAATTCCCAATTATTGGGTGGCTTTGCTCATGTAAAAGTGCAACTAGCCTCTCCTGGCCATGCAATTGTTGATTTTCTTGAATTGCTTTAAAATTTGGGACTGATGCTTTTGTTATTAGCGTATTAATTCTTTTATGGACAATCCCTGTCTCCTGCAATCTGACCTAGTTTATAGTTCAGATGTTTGAAAACAAAAGAAACAAGGGTTGATGAGATATTTGGAATCCTCTTTATGGTGACCATTGCTCAACGTAGAGTTGGATACTACCTTATATTGAAATGGTTATGATATGACAAGTTAATGTTATTCAATGATTCTTACTTGTGCTTGGAACTTTCCTATATTAACAAATTATTTTTTGGATTGGAAGTAAATCCTTGTTGAAAAACATATGATTACTTTATTTTACTGTAAGATTTTGTAATAGGTAAGATTTTGCAATTAAAGAAGGGATCTAATTGGGTTTTCATTTTGGCATTCAGGGATCTAGATACTATTTCATATGGCAAGGAGTTTGCAAGGCTTACACCCAAGGCACCAAACCTGGATACGATTTCTTCTGGAAAGGACTTTGTAGAGGCTTAACAAAGCAAATTTTTTCCTGAATTTGAACAAACAACACCGTGACATAGGGAAAGGAAACGAACCAAAAAAAGAGACAGATCTAGAGTTCAATGAAATTAAAAAAAAATTTCAGAACTTGATTTTACATTTATCAAGGATAACTTAACTTGAGTTGTCATAATTATTCTTGAGTTGTAGATATTAGGTAAACATGAGATAACATGGGAACCTACTGTAAGCAGGGATTATCTTTCATAGGTTGGTCTGTTTGTAGATAAGATGCACCACTGCTGGTATGGAACATGCCTTCTCCACATGAGGAAGGAGTGGACATGAAGGAAAATATGAAGTCTTGGGAACATGTTGTACCTTCCACTCATTCTAGTTGGATTTTGGTGTTTTTGCAATTATGGTTGTATTCATTCATCTTTCTTATTCAAGCTTAGAAGCGGAAGAGATCGAACTATACAACTCTTTTTCCCTTTCAATTCAAGACCTTTTGACTCATGCCTGAAATACTTGGGATTTAATTTGAATCCAAATTGTTATCAAAAGGAAGCTTCACTCTGGATAATTGCAAAAATGAAAAAGAGGCTAAAAGTTTGGAGTATCCATTGGAAGGTCTACGTCTAGATTTCAGGAAACGGGTGATCTATGCTTTAGTTAATGGTGACAGTTTTGATATTTATCATCATTCATTCATTGAAGATATGGATCCTCCTCATGCAACTTCAAGTTGAATATTATACTTTCTGTAGTTTCTATCAAATCAAATTTGCAACCTACAACAACCTTAACACAATTGTTTTTGGCAGCTTCAACAATATTTCTTGAGATCTATATACATGATATATGCGCTAGAATATGTTTTGATCTATAATGTATATCTCTTTTGTTTACAACTTCTATAGACTCTTTACCGAGGGATGAGTTACCTACATGAAATGCATGATATACATGTAATATGCAAAATGTAACTTTAGCTTTTTTAATAAAATTAAGTTGTTTTTCCAAGGAAAAAATGGTTGTATTCATTCAGTCCTTAACATTTGGTTTCTATGAAGTTCATCACTCAAAGGCATTGGATATTTTAATGGTTTAATGCAATTTTTGGCATCTTGTAACTGTGCAGATTGAATATTTTGTGCATTAGATCAAAATTATGTAACTCAACTAGCAAACACTTGGCATACAACAAATTGGTGAGCATAGTGGATGGGTAAAAACTCAAATGATTTTCCCTATTCTTCTAACAATACATTAGATCAGGAATTAATATTTCTCTAGTGCTTCATTTCCACAAAATGAAATATTCAGTAGGATTAATAACTTTACATCTAAGTGTATTTTTTCAGGTACAATCAATTCCATCCATACTATTGAAGTTTTTCATAAGTGTAGTTGTTTCCTCTATATCATTTCATAACATGCCTAAATTGGTGGAGAAATTGTTTCTATTCTGTCAATTTTAAATGTTTCTATTATGTCAATTTTGCATCCATAACTCTAGGACGATCATATTATGTCTTGATTTTTTTGTTTATGTCATATTAGTGTTTTTTTATGATGTATTTGATGACTGGGTCATGCTGTGGCAAGGTGACATTGGCTAGTCACCTTAATTAAGGGTATATCTCAATTAAGGGGTTGGTTATATGTTTGCCAATTGTAAACATATATGTTTTCTACCATGTACAATCTTGACATGCAAATAAAATGAATAGATTGATCATATAAACACATTTTTTATTATTTTTCCTATTTTAATCATATTGCAAGGTCACGGGAGACACAAGAAATGCATGTTTAGGGATATTTCCTCTCAATATTGGTCCATCATACTTGTCATCCTATAAAATTTATACTCGTTGAAATAGTGTTCTTAGCCTCTATATACAAGACGTTGGTAAAAATTCTTTGGATCTTGACTCCTAGAAATGTTCTTTGACATTCTCTAATTTTAATAATGAGACATGAAATGCATGTTTAGTAATACATCCTCTCAATATTGGCCCATCATACTTTCCAGTCTATAAAATGTATACTCATTGAACTGATGCTCTTAGCCTCTATATACCAGAAGATGGTAAAACTTCTTTGGATCTTGATGTCTGAAAATGTTATTAGACATTTTCTGATTTGAATGCTTGCATATAAATGGAATTACTCCTTAATTTAAGAGGCGTAAATTCAAAATATTCTTCATTTATTACATAGAAGGAAATCAAACCAAAAAATAGGAAATTACTTCTCTTAAAAAATGCTTGGAAACTTGATTATATGACTCTTAAGTGCCTTCACCAATTTTAACACATCAAATGTCTTTAGATACAAATCAATGAAAGGGTTCATTCATAGACAAAAGTAACATAGATTATTTGTTACATCTATTCATAATTTTCTTTCTAAATGATTATCATTCGTGGCATTCATCCTTTATCATGTGACCTTTTCAACTATATAGTATAGATCTTTATTGATGTTGACTTCTGGACTCTTTTGTTGGCAATATCCACTGATTGTGATTAAGGATAATCAGTTGCAATCAACCGATCTCAATTCCATTAAACCTTTTTTAGATGCAATACACATTTTTTTGTGTGATCAACTAACTTGGAGTACAACCAAGGTATGTTTAGAATATTACATGCCATTGCACATCGATATGCACCAGTTATCTATTTGAATTCTATTTCCATGCAATTGAAACTTTGTTTTAGGCATATTTACTCTCTCTATCATCTTACTAACATACCCAAGAGAAAGGGGAGTCTCTTTCAGTACAATCAACTTAAAATACCATAGTTTGCATCAAATGCCATTTCATTTGTTTTCTTCATATAATAAGGATTGTCTATGCTTCTATTGACATAAGTCGTTATGGTTTTGCTGTGTTATTTCCTTCAAATTACTCAACAAAGTTGTTAAAACAGTGGATATACTAGGAATCAAAACTAGGATGTGTAGGGGTTATGGTGAAGTTAAAACAAGTCCATTTGTGTGCTTGTTGTTGATCACTTCTCTTAAATGGTGTATTTTATACTTGTAATAAACATGAATATGGCTTCCACATTCCTATTCTTTTATTCAAAAAGATGATTCGGTTATATGGCTTGCCTCTATGACCTCTGACAAAGACTCCCAATTCTCAACCCATTTTTGGAAAATAGTAAGGAAGATGTTGGGTACATGAATTCAATTACAAAAGTGTTTTGAGCACTTTTCTACTTACTATAATATGTATAATTTCCTTAGGAAGACAAATGTAGAGGGATAGGTGTACCTTGAAGGCATAGTCCTATGCATCACTGGTTCGTGCCCATATTTCAGTTGACCTTCAAAAGTGTACTTGTGGTCTTTTTCACTCTTTTGTGGTTGTGAATCTTGAGGTCAAGTGGGGCAGAAATGCACAAAATTTTAGTTAATTTATATTAGTTTTCCATATGTTTGGTAGGTGTTGAGGCCATGTTCGCTAATTTGGGGAATTTCTCTCAGTTTTCAATTAAGGCCAGTAAGTATTCTTGTCTATAAAACTTCATTCATCAGCATTCAATATTCCAGTACATTGATTGTTTAGTATGCTATGGTGGATAGCTTTCACGGGGTTGGTCTATCCTTGCTTGATTCCTACATACATGGGTGAGGATTATTTTCTCTCCAAACAAAAGTGGGACCTTCAAAGAAATTTATACAAGGACATCCCAGGAAAGATTCAGATGTTGATTTATGTTATCTTTTTATGAAAAATAGAAATCCATGTTTTCGTAACTTCAATATATATTTTGAGTGGATGATTTGAGTAAATGCAAAAGAATAACAGTTAAAATAATTAAGGATACATGAATTAAACCATACTCACAATATCATAAACCCCATATCTATATACACTCAAAATTTGAGATAGACATATTCTATAGGCTCATCTTTATTAAATGCACATTCGAAATTCATTCTATCTGTCTGAAAAAATAGATCTCAACCCTTTAAATAGGGAAATTTGCCTTGATTTTCCTAGAAAATAGCTCTCTAAAAGCATGCATTATAAGCATAACTGGATATTATTATTATCCCAGAGGTTTATTATCATCCATAGACCTAAAAAATATTAAAAAATAATTTTATCCGCTTGCCAAAAATGAATCTCTAGCTTAAAGGACATAAAAATTTACAAAAGTCCCTATAATAAAGATGCATTCCTACATCACCACCTTGTCGTAAAGATTTGAACTTATTTTTTCAATAGTGTTCAACATTAGTAGAAACATGAGTACCCAATGGAATAAATCTCAATTCATTGACTATTGAAGTGTCAATTTACTATCTTGAATAACCAGTTGTTTGACTGATGGTGTTGTTAAGAGGATATTCATCATGAGGAAGCATTAGGTCCAACTTTCTTGGTTAGTATTGGATGACATATTGCCACAAATTTTCAGTTTTCTAATTTAGTATCTAGTCTGTCCATCTACTAAAGTATGATGGGAAGTAGTCTATTCTTGGGTGATTTCCTTGGAAACGGATAATAAATAAGACTTAACTTTGTTTAAATAGATAGGGTGGATAGTGAGGGACTCAACCATGCCCAAGTTCAATGCATTGGATTACCCTTATACCTAAAATTCCCTAACTCATATGATCTCTTGTGATATATGATTAGAAATCTATTTTTGAGATCTTTCCAATGATGTAGAATGCTCCTCATCATTCCTTAAGGTGATGGAGAAAATTGAAATTTTTTCTGGGCCTTAGGTTCTGGTTTATGGACCATTTTCAAGTTTGATGTGATATTAACATCTTTATGTAAAGTATTAGACTGTAAATAACATCTGTAATCATACTCAACATAAATTTGTAGTCCCACCCATCATGTTGTGGTCTAGCAGCAATGATGACCCAGATTCAGTCCTGATAGGTTCACTCCCCATGCTAACACTATAGTATTCTAAATAAAGAAGCTCAATCCAACTACAATTCCTGGTTGATTTTGATGGAATACACACCCGTCTTTTGAAATGCTTAGCCAAAGACTGTACTTGTGCATTAAGTAGTCACTTACATGGAGTTTCATACCCTCTCCAACAAATGAAAAGGGGCTTCACTATTTGTAAAACCTTCCACTTGTAGGATCACATACACTAGTCAAGCTACTTTTTTACTTAGGTTGGTTTTGGAAAATCACATTTGGATGTTTTATATGTAAGGAAAGTTTTTCTATTTCTTTCTCCTTACAATTTATACTCAATCCATATTACCAATGTTTTGGACTCAAGCATGCAACAAGAGATAATACCATACTAAATATTTATATTTTGGCTTCTATGTTTATTATGCCAAAAACAAAAACATAATCTATCAATTCTATATTTTGGGTAGAACTTTATGGTTTATTGGTTTGATCTAGGGTTTAATCTGATACTTGCCAAAATTATATTGAAATATTCTTAAAGCTTAAGTCCCAAATTCACAACAATCAAGAAAGTATTATGAAGTTTCTCAAGCAAATTATTTCATCCAATATTGTTCCAAGTTTGTTAAAATAATTATTTTTATGAACTTGTGTGCTATGTGGAACTAGAATAAGGGGAAACCTTTAATAAATTATCGCATTATGCCAAAACAATACCCAACACTACCAAACAAAATCTTTGATTCCTCCTTAATTGGTTCATAATAATCATTGAAGGGGGTTTAGAATGTCACTTGTCATCACTACATTAGAGGAACTCCACCAAAGTGCCAAATATGTAGTGCCAATACATCCACTTATTCCTCCAAATTTATACATATGCCTTGGGAAATGTGAAAATGCATAAATAGTAACTATAATGAAGAATTACACCTTGACACAAGTGAGGTAGTGATTCATTGTCTCCATCACCTTTCATGACCTGGTGGTAACGCTCTCTAATGTACAAAAGTTAAGGTATTTCTTAATGTGCCACTTTAATATTTACCAGATCACCTGTGTGCTCAAAAACATTATTCTAAAGTTGGAAAGTAAATTCCTTATTTGACATTAGCTCAAGTCCTATGGATTTTCAATCAATTTTATTCTTGGGGGTGTGGGGAATTTGAGGTGGGATATTAGGGTATTCCAAGCTCTCAGGAATGTATTAAATGCCACCACATTTTCTTGCAACTATTGTTTCTTCAATTTTTCAAAACAAAGGAAGGCCATTTTAGATTTATATTCTTAATTCATGTCTTGAGAACACTTTTTTATGCACCGACATTATGCTTCATAACACTTCCCATGGTTGCAAGTTCACAAGTATCAATATAAGAGACCACGCACATTGCTTTTATCAATGCTTTAAGGATTTTTGTTATCATTGTTCAGACCCTCCTAGAAATTTTTTCATTTTCTAGAGGTCAATCTTAGACTTTTACTTTGTAGTAGTCAGTGAGTTTTTCCAGGCTTATTTTTTCCTTAAAAATAAATTAAAGGAGGAAAATCTTAATGAAATGTTCAAATTTTGTTCATGGGGGGTTCTCATATCTGCAAGATTTATGGAATAGTTCATAGACATTTTTTTGGGCTAAGATCTATCTAGTGCAAATGAAGGTTGTCCAAATAGTCTAATAAATTCATTAGAAAATATAGGGGATAAAGTTACAACAGAAAGTAGACCTTCTCAGTTCCATGGATGTTGCTATATTACATTAACAAACATAAGTATTGGTTCGATTCAGTCAACAAATTTATACGAGAAAAAAATTGAAAAATCATGAGAAGAATTAGGATATTGAATAAATCCAATATTCATCCAAATCATATTGAAATCCATCAATACCATACTTTTCTATTCAAGTCACTGATGGGAAAAAGTTAGATAACTTGGAGTAGACTCACATGTTTTTTCAGTGGAAAAAACGAATTTTTATTCATGTTAATATAGAAAGTACATTTTGTATATGCAGTTAAGCATTTATGTCATGCTAAAAAAAGAGAGGTAAACAATAACTTCCTTTTCAACATTTTCTTGATAGTCTAGAACATTACAAATGTTGGCTTCCACAAGGAGCAAAAAAGGTTTTAACAATTTTCCATCTAGATAATCGAAATAAACTAGTAACCCTCCTAAATATCTGATGCCTCAACATCACTATATACTCCTCCATCCAGAATAAACTAAAAAAAAGTGGGATGAAACTATTCAAAATATTGGCCATCCTTGAGATTTTGAATATTCAATAATCTATTATCTAGTTGTAGACGAGTCTTTGAAAGCCCACCCCCTTCTCCATTGATTTCCTTGTACATGTGATGAAAATAGATTGAGTTAAAATGCTTGAATCCCATGAAATATTGGCCTAAAAATGTAGTAATAAATAACAATTAATACAAATGATGTGAAAAAAGCTCAATGAACAAAATCATGCCTTCTCTTGCCAAAAGAAATAAGTAGGAAATTTCAAAATTAGTTCTAAAATATAGATATCGCAACTAAGATTAGAAGAGTTTCTTAATGTATGGTTGTCGAGGATTCACCTTGTGTCATGTGCCTCGAATTTCTAATGTATGGGGATGAGTGAAACTTTTTCACATGATGCTCTTCTCTCGTATTTTACCAATCTGTCCAAAGGAAATCATTAAAATGTAAGTAAGAAAACATGTTTAGAATATGAATAAACATACATAAACTATAAAATTCTCACCCTTTTTCCATTGTGAATAAAATAGAAGTCTTCCCCAGGGCTTGATTCGTCTTCAAATTCAAGTTCTCTTCTAACTTCAAACAAATTGTGGTTTTCTTCCATGGACAATGTTTTGAAATGTGCACCATCCTTAAAAATATCAATGGATATCAAAGGAGAATGGGTACTATCATCATTTTCTTGCTCTATTCGTATCCAAATCCAATTGTTGTTATCCCTTATAAGCCTAAAACGTCGAAACTTAAAAGAAACATAGAGAGTTTGTATCGGTATTGAATATCTACAAGTTAAAGGGGATGAAAAAATACTTTGAAAGTGATGTCAAACATCATGAAAATCAAATAAAAGGAAAAATAAAAATTGAATACATTACCTAAAACGAAGTGTCTCTACACTCAACACACATTTTAATTTCTCTCCATTCACAAGATGTAATCTTGTATTCCATCTAGAGTAAAATAAGTTACATAATAACATGTCATAGTGGTTTTTGCAAGAAAAAGTCTTCTTAGTCATTCGAATAGATTCCTCTTCCTTGAACACCTGAAAAAAAAATGGTAAGTGCATACCAAAATGATCACATGCGCCACCCTTCTCCCGCATACTAGATTGAATTTCAAGAAATAATTTTGAATGTATGCAGTCAATTAATGTTATATTAGAATTTGGTAAGCCAATTTCATGAAGTGTGGGTAACTTGGCTTCTTCAATTCATCCCATCCTTTTACCCCTTGGAAGAAAGTAATAATATTTATAAAACCATACCCCTTCTTCCCTCAATGACATGGAATTATTGTAAGTTTTTCTTAGTTTTAGCCACCAGTTTAAATGTCAAAAATATCTCAGTATAATGCCCAACCCAGAAATGCATAAGGCTGGAAATAACATAAATTTTCAGACTAAAATAAACACTTACGTAACTCAACTTTAATGACTGAAAATGAAATAAATGCACACCATGAAATTTTCAGACACAGTACATTTTTGGCAACATGCCCGAGAAAAACCCACAAGGGGAAAACCTGTTAGGAGAGAGTATTTTTATTTCTTTCAGTAAATGTAACAACAAGTATAGCATAAGTACAACTTATCTCTACTGCATTAAATGCACCATAGCTTACTCGATTTCTGTGCCAAACTTCCTCCTCGATCTTTTGTGTCAAACTGAGCCTCGAAAACTATGCCAAAATAGTCCCTTGATTTTTGTGCCCAACACCTCTAAATCTGTGCAAAAATTTGTCCTCAATTTTTGTGAAGAAAGGATAGTCCATAGGATTATACGGACCTCAAAATATGTGCAATGTACGGCCTGTGTACGACCTCAAAATCTGTGCAATGTATGGCTTGTGTACGACCTCAAAATATGTGCAAAGTATGGTCTCAATAAATGAGCCAACCTTCTTGGTAAATGTGCCATGTCAGTCCTCAAAAATCATGCCCTCAAAATCGTACTGTATGGTCACTTAGAATGCGTGTTGTACCAAAATATTTCACCTCAATTTTCATGTTTATTGGAAACTCAGCTGCCTCGAAATTCATGCCTCCTCTCTCTTCTTTCCTCTCCTCCCTTCAATCTGCAAAAGTAAGGCAAAATGCCTTTTCCCTTGCTTTTTGTCTAAACCTTAGGTAGGCGAGGAGCCATCTAATCCAATGGATGAGATTAGACTAGATCAATGGATGAGATTAAATGCTCTCATTTAAATCTCATAGATATTAAATTCACTTCCCCCACTTAAATTTATCAAAATTTGACTTTAATCTCTAAAGTCACATTAAATGCTCATCTCAAGTCATTTAATGCAAGGGTCATTTTAATTTCCCCTTTTAAGTGACCAAGGATAAAGTCACCTAGGGGAACACTTTCCTAGGCACAAAAATTAACACTCCCTCTTACCGAGGAAGGTGTTCTGCACCACTCCCAACTTGTCTCTGAAGAAGACAAACTTTTCCCTCCCCAAATATTTCGTCAGAATATTTGCAACCTGCTCATCAGTTGAAATGTACTGTAAAGTCACTGCTCCTCTCTGAACATAATCTTGGTTTAAATTATACCTGATCTCAATATTCTTTGACCGATCATGAAATACTAGATTCTCAAAGAGTTGGATGCAACTCTGATTGTCACAGTAGATAATCATGGGCCTCAGCTCCTGATTAAATAAATTCACCAGCAGCTTGTGAAGCCACAATGCCTCGAAACTGTCCTAACTAGATTCCATATACTCGGCCTTTGCAGAACTCAAAGCAACAAACTTTTTCTTTCGACTGAACCACGACACTGCTGCCGAGGCCCAACTGAAACAACATCCGGAAGTGCTCTTCCAGTCTGCCACACTGCCTGCCCAATCTGAATCTGTGAATCCAATCAACCTGATCCCTTCCGACCTTCTATAGTCCAGACCATACTCCACTGTCCTTATAAGGTAATGCAACACATGTTTTGCGGCTACCCAATGCACTCTCTTAGGCTCAACCATGAACTGACTAAGAGTGTTCACCACAAAACACAAATTTGGCAGAGAGTTGACTAGATACATCAAAGACCCTATGAGTTGACGGTATAGTGCATGATCCACCAACTCTCCCTTAGAAGCATGAAGCTTCTTCCAATTGGTGACCATCGATGTAGACATTGGCCTGCAATCCTCCATCCTAAATATTTTTAGAATATCAACAACATGCTTTCCATGTCCTAGGAAAATATGTCCAGGATCCTGCCAAACCTCCAATCCCATAAAATAGTGCATCAACCAAATGTCGATCATCTCATACTATGAAGAAATATCTTTCTTGCAAGCTGCAATGGGTCTCTATGGTCCTGTGATAAATAAGTCATCGAAATATAACAGAAGAATGAGTGGGTCATCTCCAACCATGATGAAATAGAGATTCATATCTGCCTCACTCTTTTGAAACCCTTCCATTGCAAGTATGAATCGATCCTGGAGTACCAAGCTCTAGGATCTTGCTTCAGCCCATACAAGGATTTATTCAACTTGCAAACATGAGACTCTCTATCATGAATCTCAAATCCCTGAGGCTTCTCAACATAAATATCCTCCTGAATGATTCCATTGAAAAATGTGGTCTTCACATCCATCTGATGGATCTTCTAACTGATTTACGTCGCAATGGAAAACAATGCCCTGATCGAAGTATACTGAGAAACTGACACAAAGGTCTCATCATAATCCACTCCCTTAATTTTTGAAAACCCCCACGCTAATTACCTATCCTTGTACTTCTCCACACTACCATCTGCAGCATGCTTTAGCTTGTAAAGCCACCTAGAAGTCACCATTGACTTCCCCTCAGGTCTCAGAAATTTCTCGCATACATCATTTTTCATGATGGAATGGTACTCATCCATCATGGCATCTCGCCAAACATAATGTTGGGAGGCCTCCTCAAAAGTAGAAGGATTTGAATCACGTAAACTAGCCATTGATCCCATGCCCAATCTGTATGGCATCTTAATATCCCTCACTGGCTCCTTGGGTGTCCAAAACTCCTGAGCTTCCTTCAAGGTCTCCCAAATCCACTTAGGCTTCTTCTTCCTTGAAGGTTTCTCCCAAACTAGTCTGTCCTCGTCTGTCGAACTACCAGAGGTTGAAGACGCAGTAACCTGTGAATCAACAGTTGGTGTACCAATAACTAGTGAACTCTGTGATCCTGATCCTCTGTACAGTGAACCTATAATTTGAGACCCAAAATCTATCCCTGAAGACCCTGCTGGCTGAACCACTTAAACTGGTGAACCTGTGCCTACAATGTGTGGTCCAGTAACTGCGGAAACCTATGAACCTGTCTGATGTACTGATGGTACCTGTGAAACAACCTAAGGTGCATGAACCTACTGCTCTCCTTGCTACAACTCTCTAGACTTCCTAAAAGCCCACTCCTCCTCAAACTTCACATCCCTCCTCACAACAACTTTCCTCTGAGAAGGAAGGTAAATACGAAAGGCCTTCAAAGTCTCATCATAGCCCACAAAGATTCCCTTCTCTGCGGTGGGATCCAAATTTGTCCTCTTCTCAGAAGGGACATGAGAGTAAGTCAAACTGCCAAATATGTGAAAATGGCTGACCTCAGGCTTCTTGTCTGTGAAACACTCCTCATGTGTCATGTTCGCCACGGCACAATGGGGACTTCTATTCTGAATATATACAACTATATTGCATGCCTCAACCCAAAGGAATAAAGGAAGTGACTGGTCATATAACATAGCTCTGGTCGCTCCAACAATAGACATGTTCTTCCTTTCTGCCACTCCATTATGCTCTGGAGTTTATGGAGCCGTCAAATGCCTTTTTATGCCCTCCTATCTTTAATATCCATCAAAATCCTTGGAGGTATACTCGCCCTTGTTATCCGATCTGACAACCCATATCTTCCTCCCTGTATGGTTCTCCATAAGATATTTGAACTCTTGGAACCTCTACAATACCTCCTTATATTTCCATATCTTCAGGAAGTAGATCCAAGTCTTCCTAGAATGATCATCGACGAATGTCACATAGTACTCATATCCTTTCAAGGAACAAATGACATCAGTCCACACAAATATGAATGTATCAAGTCAAGAATCCCTGTTGACATGCTATCACTGCTAGGAAAAGTAGTCTCAGTGTACTTTCCCAAAGAACACCCCTTGCAAACATCACTATGCTCTGATTTGAACTCAATTAAACCTGTAGCCATATGTCTCAACAACCCCAAAGCTGGATGATGCAAGTGAACCATCCTATGACGCCACAGCTCACAAAGCTCACTGCCGCTGCTATGTGCCAAGGCATGTTGAGGCTGAAATAAGAGCCTGTACAGTTTCCCGCACCTAACTTCAATGTCAAAAGAAGAATATGGTCCTACAGACTTGGGAAACACATGCACATGTCCATATAGGAAGGACACCCCAAGACCTCAATCCTCAATCATGGAAACTGAAGTCAGGTTCTTTTTCAGCCTAGGTACATATAATACATCTCTCAAAACCATGGTACTCATGGACTCCCTTTGAAAGGTAATGGTCCCACGCTCAACTGCTTTGACCGCTGAGTCATCTCCCGACACCACCTCCACATCAGAGACGTCTATGAAATCCTGAATAACATCTCTCGAATACCTATCATGTGGCTCAATGCTTCGCTATCAATATACCAAGTGCTGGAAGTAGATGCACTATAGGAATGGTTTGTCAACAAGGAAAAATCCATCTCTCTATCAACATCCACATTGGTGATAATAGATTCTCTCTCTCTATCAATATGTCCAGTGCACAAAGAAAACTCTCTCTGAAATCTAACTGCAAAATCATCAACCTCTGCTAAAGTTGTTGTTTGTTGCTGCTTCTTCTTCTTCTTCTTGTTTGGACACTGTCCAACATAGTGTCCCATATTCTGACAAGAAAATAACTTTACAGTGCTTAGATCCTTCTTCTTCCCATCCTTCTTCTTGGCCCCACCCTTCTTGTTCTTCTTCTTCCCCTTTGTTTTCAAGGCCACATCCTCCTCATCCTCCCTACTAGTAGAAGCACTTCCTTGCACAAGACCCCTCCAAGTCTCCTCTTGGAAAAAATCATCACATATCTTGTCCCATGTAGGTGAGGTCTCCCTAGCTACCAAAGCCTCCATAAACAAAGCCCAAGCATTTGACACCCCATTCATGGCTGTCTACACTAGCTCTGCATTAGGAACAACCTCCCAAACTGCCACAATCTCATCTCTCACCTGAGACATCCTATTAAGGTAAGACGACATAACCTCTCCTTTGACCATCCTGATACTCTTCAGCTTCTCCCTCAAAAGCATATTCATATTCTCGTTTGAACTTTGAAACAAGCCGGTCAAAGAACTCCACATATCATGTGCATGATCCTTCCTTGAAATGTGTGGAATCACATGGTATTTAATATCATCTAGGATAATCCTCCTGACCTTAATATCTTTCTTTTTGAAGGCAGTCAATGCTACCGCATCGGTGGAAGCGGGAATAGCAAGGGGATTAGCTATAGTATTTCTAACTACCTCATCCCACAACTCATTTTCCTCCAACACAACAAAGATCCTAGATTTCCATGGAATAAAATTACGAGCCCCGTCAAGCCTATCCTCCATTCTAAGTGCAGTAGAAGTCATATTTCTCAAAGAAAAAGTTTCAACAGAATGTTGCTACTATCAAAAGAAAATCTCTGAAATCTGGAAATTACTTTTGTGTCTGCAAAAAATTAATTTTCTACCTCGCTCAGCTCTGATACCATGTAAGTTTTTCTTAGTTTCAACCACCAGTTTAAATTTCAAAAATATCTCAGTTTAATGCCCAATCCAGAAATTCATAAGGATGGAAATAACATAAATTTTCAGACTGAAATAAACACTACTGTAACTCAATTTTAATGACAAAAAATGAAATAAATGCACACCATGAAATTTTCAGACACAGTAAATTTTTGGCAACATGCCCAGAAAAAAACCCACAAGGGGAAAACCTGTCAAGAGAGAGACTATTTTTATTTCTTTCAATAAATGGAACAACAAGTACAACAAAAGTATAACTTATCTCTACTGCATTAAATGCACCTAGAATTTCTCGATTTCTATGCCAAACTTCCTCCTCGATTTCTCTACCAAACTGAGCCTCGAAAACTATCCCAAAACAGTCCCTCTATTTTCGTGCCCAGCACCTCGAAATCTTTGCATAAAATTGTCCTCGATTTCTGTGCAAAAAAAGCACAGACTATAGTGACCTCAAACTCTATGCAATGTACGGCCTGTGTATGACCTTGAAATTTATGCAGAGTACGGTCTCAATAGGTGAGTCGACCTTCTCGGTAAATGTTCCCTATCAGTCCTCAAAAATCATGCCCTCAAAACCATACTGTACGGTCACCTTGGAATGCGTGTTGTACCAAAATATTTCACCTCGATTTTTGTGTTTCTTGAAAACTCTACTGCCTTGAAATATGTGCCTTCTCTCTCTTCTCTCCTTTCCTCCCTTCAATCTACAAAAGTGAGGAAAAATTCCTTTTCCCTTGATTTTTTTCTAAACCCTAGGTAGGTGAGGAGCCATCTAATCCAATGGCTGAGATTAGACTAGATCAATGGATGAGATTAAATGCTATCATTTAAATATCATAAATATTAAATTCACTCACCCACTTAAATTGATCAAAATTTGACTTTAATCTCTAAAGTCACATTAAATTCTTATCTCAAGTCATTTAATGCAAGGGTCACTTTAATTTCCCCTTTTAAGTGACTAAGGATAAAGTCACCTAGGGGAACACTTTCCTAGGTACAAAAATTAACAATTATTTCCCTCATAGAGTATCTCTCCTATATGTGAATGGAAAACACATAAAGTACTAGTAATACTCTCCATAGGCTGACATTCTTCAAAATGAGAAATGCACAAAGCTACATAAAAAATAAACAAATTTAGTATCCATCTAATCTAGGGCATTCATATTTTAATACTCATGCAAAAATAAGAAAAAATATTCAATGCTTATAAAATGACGAGTTCTTACAATTTAGTCCAATTTGAGGAAAATTGTATTGTTCAGAAATAGACTCTTTGAGGATGTTCTTGCGCTCATATACATGGGTTATGAGAACCTTCTCCAATTTTTCACCATGTTGGCTCCGCTTAAATGCTCTTACTACACCTTTCAAATGGGATTCTAAATTATCTAGTCTTCTTTTTTTTGCCCAAATTCGGTTCCTTGATGGTTGCAAAGTAACACAAGATCCAATGGACACCCATAATGTGATCCACTTATCCATTTCATCCTTTGCATTCTCAACTATAATAGTTTCCAACTTTCCTGAAGATGTACGAGTTCCCATTTCACTGCAAGAAAGGTACAAAGGATCCATAGGAAAATGTTATCAAGGAATTCAATTCAACAAGCACACACACAAGAAGCATCATGGTAGGACGAAGGCTAGGTAAGTAGGCTTGTTTGCATTTTGGTTATTGAGTACTGTAATCATGGTAATAATGATGTCAAATCAATCTCATAAGTTTGTTAATTACGTTAATGGGATTTCAGGGAACCTGGGAAAAAATTAATACAGTGTAGAAGAGATGGTGATATTTTTGGGGATATGTCTGCTCAAAAAATTGTAAGTTTTGTACTGTTGTAATTTATATTTAATTAACTTTTATGTTGTTTTGTGGGAAGACCATTGTATTTTTATGTGAGTTGTAGAATAATACAGATGTATGAGATAAGATAAGATGTTTATGGAATTTTTTGTCATTGTTCTGATCTTAATCCCAAAACCTCAACATATGTACAACCATCGATAACTTAATTTTGTTCAATTTATTCTCTTTAATTTATTTTTTTATATTTGTCCATATTTACCTTTCGGATCTCTTGTTTGAGCTTTGCAAGGTCTTGCAGTGACTGCAGGAAGCTTGAATTAGCCAATTGGACTAAGGTGCTAACATTTTGTAAGAGATCATATAAATGTGATTGAAACAAGATGAAAGAGGGGTATTGAGGTAGGAGTATATCCTAGTACCCAATCCACAAGAAACCATTTCAAGGAGATAGATGTAAGCTTTCAATATTTGTACTAAGATGCACATTCTTCTTTTATTGTTGATCAAATTTTGAGGAATATTCCCAAAGTGATGAAACCTTCTCTTAACCCATGAAAGAGACATTTTTTTTACACTAACTAAAAGGAAAGTATGATGTATCATTCATGGAGACATGGATGAGTTTTTAATACCAAGTGATCATAAATAAAAATTTGATGAAGTTGTTCAAAAGTGAGAGTCCATATTGAAAAAGACAAAGAATTCCAAAGTTGTTCCTATTTACATACTGGGTCTCTAGAGGAAATTCCAAGGAAGAAAGCACTCTTTGAAGAGGGTATCCATATGCTACAGATTTGAAGACTTCATATGGTTTCCTTTCCATGTTTGAGGAGGACGCAGTTACTCTTTGAGTAACTGGTAGCTAGTGACTATGACATAGTGGGAATATGCATATTCAGGGTATAAGGTATATTGGGCACAACATCCAGCAACTACATGTGCTCATTTTGTGGAGAAGGCGCATTTCCTTCTCCCTTCCCAAACGTGGGAGTAAATATCATGGCCATTTTCTGAGATTTTCATTTTTATAATGAACTTCATATTCAGGGGGTTGCTATTGGTTAGGGGGAAGAATATTCACATCTATTTTATCAGTGAACATATACTCCACTTCATATTCAACTATTACAAGAGTTCGTAGCTGTTGGGTTTTAGTGTCCACAAAATACAAGGACAAGTTGTTGTCTTCATATTCCATCTACAGACCACCTGCCACACTCAGAAAATTTGTGAGCAACCTGTCAGTGAATAATTCTAGAAATCTGTGCAGTGGGAAGGGCACTTTTCCTTGTCAAGCTTAGCTATTATATAAATAAAGTGCCCACTACTAATTCACTGATCTGTTGGATGGGAATTTGTGGAAGGAAGCATCTCCTTCAAGGGATAATCTACTAGTCTATGTTAACACACATTAACTGTCATTTACTACCAACATTTCCCAGGCATATATTAGTTGTTTTAATGAATGAAAACTTATCTGGAAGAGTTTACTTCAAGTCTGAGATTTAGTATTGGTGTTCTCTTGAATATTGTGTTTATCTTTTTAATGATAATATATATATGTGAGAGAACTTCCATATATATATTGTTGCATAAATGTTCTCTAACCCATAGAGAATAGTTTGAAAACCAAATAATCTTAAACTACTTGCATCAAACCCGAGTCAACATATGCATACAATTGGTGGGAGGAAGGAACTAAAATAGTAGAGGTACTACCTATTTGTCGAAATAACTCAATCAAATACACTAGCATAGTGTAAGAATCTGATCTCAGTCAAGACTACAATCTATAGTAGCATGTTTACCATATGTTTGATGAAACTCCAAGCTGGAAATTGTTTGGTATAAGCTACAGAAACACAAGAAAAAGTGTTGGATAATTTTGTGAGAAGGAAGGGTGTATATTTGGGTTTACTATAGATGGACCATAGGTCCACAAGTCCCATGAAACCTTCTCCACATTATTATATCATCGAGAAAAAAATTGGCACATATTGGCTTGGGATATTAAAGTGGTATCAGAGCCCAATTTCATGCCATCTTTTGGGGAAACTCCATTCAGTTTTAAATCATGCAATCCGAGAGTAACAAAGAGTTGGGATGGAGACTTATTATGGTAGGAGGTAAACTTGGTCACTTGTTTTCATCATAGGATGTTGTTATCAGATCATTAGATGGAGTAGAAAATTGTTTGCATACAATAGAGAAGTCACCTTCCAAGTTAATTCAAATAGGTATGATTCCGGCACTGGATTATTTGGGTTAGCACAATTTGTTAAGACACAAAAATAAAGAGGTAAGACTCATTATTTCTCATTGCCTTAGTGAAATTATAAGGATTACAATTCTTGAAGTTCCTTATAATGATGAAAAAATGAAGGAGATAATGAAACTGATCATTGAAAGATTTGATGGGTTAGGTGATATCAAGAATCCCTTCTTTTGGTAAGAGGGATAAGGTTATGGAATTCATGGAAAAGGAGAGATCATGTGTTATTATGATTGATTGTGATTGTGATGATCTTATTCTATATATGTTTCAACATTTCCTGATTGTTATCAGTGAGGATCACGACAAATATATTCAGTATTACATGAGAACCATTATGGTTTCAATTATTGATATAAGTGATGTTATCTTCCATCCTATCATATCTTTGTTATTCATTGTTCTAACACAAGAACAGGTTATTTCCACAACCGCTTTTAACTTAGTACACAACATTTTCAAACAATGTGAGGTTAAGTTGAAGCCCTACTTGTTTGATGAAAAGAAAATGGAAGGAGATGGTTTAAAATATCATAGTGGTTGATGATGAGAAATGCTTAGCAAAATACCAGGATGACTTCTTGGAAGTGCATGCACATTTTTATTTGAGAATGTGTGCAATTAGGTTGATAGCACAATCTAGGACGAGGATGACAAAGAGGGAGCTAATGTTGGTAAGCATCACTGTGAATACAAATCAAAAAATTTGTATGAAGATGATAGCTCCCATAAGTCCCACCATTTAACAAGGGAATTTGAAATTAATTGAAGGCATGATTATGGGATCCATGAAGCATTTTGATTATACACAGGCATTAGTGGCAGATCATTGTTGGAAATATGCAATGACACAAGATAGTTTGGGAGGAGGGCCTTCCCTTGCATTTTTCCAAGTACTCAAAGAGGAATTGGTCATGATGAAATCTAACTACCTACACCTTCATTCTGATAGAGATCATCTTCTCTTTCTATATGATATGTACCATGGTGCACTACTAGGAAACGAAGAGGAAGTTAACATACTTACTTGTGAGCTGGAGATTACCCAGGATTCCTTGAAGAGCATGAAAAATTCCCTTCAAGAATAAAAAATGCATATTGAGAAAATTTGTGCGGAGTTGAATGGGTTACATCCTTCATCCTACCCAACAGGAATTCAATTACATATGGTTGGTTGCACTTTTGTTTTGAGGGAGGGATCTTTTGTGGAGGTTGAGCATGAGGAACATTCATACTTGCAGGCATTGACGGAGAGATATGGCCTAGAGGCTTTTGATTTTGCACATATTTTTCATTATAGGGACCTTGAGTCGCCTCTTTTGGAGATCCCATTGAAGGTTTAAGGAAAAGCCACATGTGACATAGTTAAACACAATCTGTTTGCACCATCCAACATGGGGTTATATGAATTGAAGGATTGGCTGGACAAGTATATGACAGATACAGGTTTAACTTACATTCGTAGATTTTTGGATGTAGTAGCGCATACATGATGCTGGTTGGAACAATATGTTACAATTGTATACAAATGGATAGGAGAGGACCACTAGAATCAGTCGATTGAGACAAAGGGCATTGTGGCCATGAAAAAGGCCTTTCATTTTGACCAAGTGATTAGTACGCAAGTGCCCAAGAGGAGATCCATACCTTTTTGGATAGTTTCACAGAGTATTTTATAGACATTAGGAGTGGTAGACTTCTAATTTGGAGGTGGGATCCTGGAATACCTCAGAGTGACAGATTGCTTCAGATGACGAGGATGATCGGAGGGTTTCAGCATCAACAATGTGACCCTAGGATTACAATGTTGGCTATCTCAACAGTCGATATAGATGAGACAAATAGGATTAGTTGCTTGTTGGAGCAGTCTTCTGAGGAGTTGCCTCAGTCTGTACCAGTGTTACAAATATCGGTGATATATCATCGATATCGCGATACGATCTCCTCGGCGATATTATCGCTAAATATCGGCGATTTTTTCTTAGAAAAATCACGATTTAATGCGATGTGTTTCGAAAATATAGTTGCTGACTTTTTCGACCCAGCCGATAAAAGGTTAAACGACGGTTTTTTTTTTGTTTTATTTCATTTCCGTTAAAGTTATCGCACTTGCCGACAGAAGAGCAGCGAGGGTTTCAACTTTCGTTTGCCTTTGAAGTTGCCAACAGGAGGAGCTGACTCGAGCTTCCGGATTCTGTGCAGACTCCAGAGGTTAGTAAACTCTAAATCATTGTGCAATGGAGTCTCGACTCTCGACTGTGCAATAAAATTTGAATTTTGAATACGCCGTGGAGCGGGGAGACTGTCGTGACTGTGGGTAGACCGGCAGTGGACTGTGGTATAGTATATAATATATTATATATAATGTATTATATAATATATATATTATTTAGTACATTATATATAATATATATTATATATTATATATTATATATAATATATAATATATATTAACACATTAATATGTACTTTCGTCTTTCAAACATATCTTTATTGTACAAAGAATAAAATAGTTTGTATCCTAATTTGGCCTATATAAAATAAAGTCTTATTTTCAGGATGAATGATTGACATAGTAAAATTTGCATTTTTCTTTGATATAGTTCATTGTAAATAAAACGATAGACATTTGCTTTTTTCAATATAAAATGAATATAATTCATTATATACTAACCATACAAATTTGATTTATTCCCTACAAAATGAATATAATTCCCTATAAACCGACCATACAAGTTTCCCTATAGTCAATCATATACCGGTTGTTCATCTTGAAAATAACATTTAACTAAACCCACGTCAAACTTTAGGAAAATAGATGGTAGATTTTTTGAGGGAAACTTATCAATGTTTGAAACATGTGATAATATCTCTAGAATCTAAACATTAATTATATTATATAATATATATAATATAATACATTACAGTGTACACATTACATAATACATTACTCCAAGAAAATAATACATTACAGTGTACACTACACACAACACCACCAAATTTTAGTGCACTATAGATTATTAAATTCTCCCTCAAACTTAGTCTATAATTATATTTTAGTCTGGGAAGGCTCTTTAAAATTGCATATATTAATGAATGAGTTTGAAAGATATTTTACATACAAGAAAGTAACTAACCATGGACTGTTCACAATAACACTAAATCAGTGCTCTAAATTACAATTATTACGGTCTGATATATACATTAAAATTTAAAACAGACCTCTGTAGAGGTTTCCACAATACAACCTCCAAAGTTTAAAGTTTAAACTTTAAATGCCTGTAGAGTCTATTTGATGTTCTTGTTGCTTTAGATGTTTAGAAAATTGAAAAAAAATGAATATTTTTGTATTTTTTTATATTGTCGATGTTTGCCGACATTTTCGCCGATAAATCCGATAATATCTTTTTGGACCCTCGACGATATATTCGCCAACACGATATTTGTAACATTGGTTTGTACAACTTATGATTACTTGGCTCATTAAGGGAATTCAAACATATTCATGTGTTAGCACCAAGAAGACTATGATTATAGATAGAGGGTGCTTCACATCCTACAGGATAATGTGGGACCCATGTGACTTCATAATCTACATGCGTATGCGAGATGGGTTTGCATTGAGAGATTTTGTGGATGTTATTCCTGGTCAATGAAACATGTTGGGACCCACTCATTTAACAACATTAATGCATCCTTCAACCATTTCAAGGTCAAGGAGGGAGAGCATGTTGTTATATTACATCACAACTCTACCCAATGTGCAGAACATAGGTTGGAGGTATGTAGTGATTACTTGCTCACTCACTTCTCAAGTGACAGTGCTCACTCACTTCTCACTTCTTATGGGACAACGCAAGTGATAGAGGTAGCTAGTGGAGAGATGTTTAGAGTCCTTGAGCAGCTTGCAATAATTTCCAGTGACATGTACATACTTGCTTTGTTGATAATCGAGGTTGAATATGGCCGTGGATTGATAGGACATGAATTCACCTAGATTCCTATGCAAGTGGTGGTAGGTTCAGTTCTTACATGTATTTCATATTGGAGTATCAGGAGGGGAGAATGCAAACTGAATCTCTAGAGGAAATTTCAAGGAATAAATCATTGTTTGAAGAGGGTATCCATATGCTACAAATTCAAAGACTTCACATGCTTTCATTTCCATGTTTGAGGAGGACACAGTCACCCTTTGAGTAACTAGTAGCTAGAGACTAGGGCTC
Source organism: Pseudotsuga menziesii (assembly GCA_001517045.1). NCBI lineage: Eukaryota > Viridiplantae > Streptophyta > Pinopsida > Pinales > Pinaceae > Pseudotsuga > Pseudotsuga menziesii. The sequence continues at coordinate 580,314 of LPNX010719346.1, read as the reverse complement.
ACTGGGAATGTGCATATTCAGGGTATAAGGTATATTGGGCACAACATCCAAAAACCACACATGCTCATTTTGTAGAGAAGGCACATTTCCTACTCTCTGCCCAAATGTGGGAGTAAATATCATGGCCATTTTATGAGATTTTCATTTTTAGAATGAACTTCATATTCGGGGGGTCGTTATTGGTTAGTGGGAAGAAGATTCACATCTATTTTATTCATGAACATATAATCTACTTCATATTCAGTTGCTACAGGAGTTCGTAGCTGTTAGGTTTTGGTGTCCAAAAAATACAAGGACAAGTTGTTGTCTTCATATTCCATCTACAGACCACCGTACACACTCAACATATTTGTGAGTAACCTGTTAATGAGTAATTCTGGAAATCTGTGCAGTGAGAAGGGTACTTTTCCTTGTCAAGCTCATCTCTTATATAAATAAAGTTCCCACTGCTTCACGAATTAGTTATTTGTGAATTTGTGGAAGGCATCAACTCCTTCAAGGGATAATCTACTAGTCTATGTTAACACACATAAACTGTCATTTACAACCAACATTTCCCAGGCATGTATTACTTGTTTTAATGAATGAAAACTGATATGGAAGAGTTTACTTCAAGTCTGAAATTTAGTATTGGTTTTATCTTGAATATTGTGTTTATCTTATTAATGATATTATATATCTATATGGGAGAATTTCCATATATATATTTCTGCATAAATGCTCTCTAAACAATAGAGAATAGTTTGACAACCAAACAATCTTAAACTACTTGCATCAAACCTAAGTCCATATAAGCAGACAATTGGTGGGAGGAAGGAACTACAAAAGTAGGGGTACTAGTTGTTTGTTGAAATGACTCAATAAAACTAGCATAGTGTAGGGATTTGATCTTATTCAAGACTACAACCTACAGTAGCATGTTTACCATATGTTTGATGAAACTTCAAGTAGGAAATTGTTTGGTATAAGCTATAGAAACACAACAATCAATGTTGGATATGTTTGTGAGAAGGAAGGGGGTATATTTGTGTTTACTGTAGATGGCCCATAGGTGCACAAGTCCCATGAAACCTTATCCAAGTTATTAGATCATCAAGAAAAAATTTGGCACATATTGGATTGGGATATTACAATGGGTTAGCTGCTAGGGATACCAATAGACCACGGTGGAAGCAGCAGTGGGGTGGCAGAAAGTGATAATAGACCTTGATGATAGCAATAGCAAGGTGGCAACAGGTGATTACAGTCCACGGTGGCAGTAGTGAATTGTAAACCTGTTAGGGATTACACAAATAAATTTATCCTAGACTGAAGAACACAGGTTTTGAAAGCTTGGTTGATATTATCTACATTCATCTCAGAGTTTTGTGAACAAATTGATGTAAGTATATTTTCTCATGTACAAACTCAATCATCTCATTCAGAGGATGAATTATTAATGATTTGGGTTTTTTTTGTCCTTAAAAGGTTTCCCCATGAAAACTCGTGTTCAATTGTGTGGATTATTTATTTACTGCTTCAAATGTTTTAATAATTTCAAAATATCAAGTATTGTCTCTATTATAGTCTACAAAATTTATAAATATCATACACATGTTAAATTTCAAGAAGTCCATGCTAGAGGCAGCTAAGGCCAAGGGATTAATAATGGTTTCTTTTCTAGGATGGAATTTTTAGATAATCAATGTAAAAGGGAGATTGGGAGTCCTAGTATTAGGATGGTTCAAGGATCTTCAGTCCAAGAAAGTCTCTTTCGTACCCTCTGCTATATGTGCTGAAATTTACTCACCTATGGTTGGTAAAATTTTAAATGTTATTAACCGTGTATGACTCTTTTATGATGAGAAAATAATCATTTTTTCTCTAGTGGGATGGGGTTGGTCGAGTATCATGCAATAAGGAAAGATAATGTCATTATGGGAGAGGATATGTATTTCATACTAAGACAAAGAAAAATGTGTAGGGGAATGAATGATGGACCCCTTGCCGAGTTCATGTTACAATTGGAGTCAATTATTCTTAACCCAATATGGATGAATAATCTCATAAGCGACAATGGTATCTAACAAAATGCCAAATATTATTTATTTTCACTAAGACCACCAAAGTGCATGGAAAAAGAGAGAAGTCTCTTAAGGCTAGTACCATAAGTTGTAAGCCTTAGGGGTCCGGTCCCGCTTTAATAATTTTTGTACAAGTATGGAATGAACTAAAAAGCTTGTCTCTTTGGGCGTAAAGAATAAAGATCAAATTTCAAAAACTTGTGTTGGAGGGTATCTAATCAAGTACCAATTTTTTTGATAGATAGGGAGTTTAGAGGACAAGCCCCTAATACCATTTGAGTTCAATTCACATTGGCACAAGAACCAATATAGATTGAATGGAAGTATTATGTTTGTTTTAGGAAAATGTATCACTTCAATGACAATATAAAAAGGATGAAGAATAAAACAATTGAATGGGTAATAAAGACTCTTAGGAACAAATTTGTTACATAAAAGAGGAGATAGAAAATTTTGCTACTGTTTTGCTCAAATTTTTAACATAAGATCATTGAGTATTGAAATTACCTAAGAATGATATCTATCCAGTTGAGCAATGAATAGAAGGACCAAACTTCACTGGATGTTCATAGATGGACAGAGGGCTTGCTGTGTTTGTTTTGGGAATGTTCTCTTAATGCTGCTTGTGCTCTTGTTGAATTATATTTTATATTTGGCTCTCTATTCAGCCTCCCACAACTCGCATGTTTCAGTGGGATATTTTATGATAGTGATATCCATATATTAATCTAAATTAGGCTCTGTCTCTTTCCTCTTCCACTAAATTTATTCCTAAGTAAGTGTTTGTTTTCCTTTGCACAACTATGGGGATGTCCAAACACATAGGATAAAATGTAAATCTAAATATTGACTCTACCACTTTAATAAAAATGTAAAAGGTCCATCTCATCCTCACAACTCATTAGGCCAATGCCAGCTCAAAATCATTTAGTAGAATAGAACCAGCCCTAATATGATCAGGAATTTCTAGCCCTTTATAGTTGGGAGATACTTCAACGACATGAGAAATAATGAGTTATATCCAAGTATGAAGAAATATATCTAGCCATAAGTTGATGTGATTGAGGAAATCCAAAAGAGTATCATTGGTATGGAGAGCGCTGGTTAATATATCAAGTTCGCTTGCAAACCTCCAGGAATGACTAGACTTCCTTTCAACACCAACTCGGTGAGGTAAAATGGAAAGGGGTAGAGGGAAGCAACACCCATATATTGGTTTTCCCTGTGGGAGTGAAAAAATTATTGAGTCTACACCTTCTTTTCCGAAACTGAGTTGTGCAAATAGAAGGGATCCCCTTACTGAAGTTTTTACTTACTATAATCTTGGCAGTTCCCGTGGGAATATATTAAACCCACTCACAACTTAGGATAAAATAATTAATCATTATTTGATTAATTATTCACCCACTAGCTTAATTAGGTGGCACCTTAAAGTCAATCCATGCCATCTATATCCTAGGAATGAGTTATTTCTGATTCTGGGTTCATCTAGAATTAGTATGCAAGACCTTATAGCATATTCTGCTTTTTTCTGCTTTTTTTGCTTTTTCCTGCTTTTCTATGGATAAGATAAAAGCTAGTCAACTAGGAAACTGGGAGCTTTTGTTTCCAACCCATCCTCCATTAGTTTTTATCCATTTTCTAGGATTAGCATGTTATTTCCATCTCCTTGACAACTCACCCATGCTTTTTCCAACTCGTGAGGTCCTTGATAGATTTAGCAAGTGCTTTATCCACCTATGGGGGTTTGCTATATTTGGGTAAGTCAGCCTTTTTGAGCTTTATGAGTTGTTTCCATACAATTCGACTTTCCTATGAGGGAAGATATATTTATGTACTCTATTATTCATAATTATTCAATGGAAGGATACACACCAATATTAATCTCTTCATTCATGTGATTCAGTCTCTTTTCTTCTCTCTATTTTTCCTGTGTATGCTTGTGAGAATTCTTAGTAGCAAGATCTATTTCCTGTGCTTATTTTTAGCATCATTGCACATAGCATTGATCTATTATTTCTACAGTTCCTAGATCAGTTCCTGGATCATTCCCAACCGATGCTCATCCCATGCGACCCATGCAATCCCAGCCCCATAACTCCATAGAATGCATTCAGGTTTTAATCAAGCATGAAGATACTTCTCTAACCGCAGCTTTTGGTACACCTCCATCTTATTATGGGTGAGGTAAAATGCTATGAATTCAGTGATGAAGATGTCTAAATAAGTGGTAACCCAAAAATTTGATGTGCAAAGCATTCACGAGCGCTATTCTGTCAATATATATCATTAAATATTTCAATATTTTTAAACTAGATTTATATCTAAATGTATCAATATATATTTGTATGTGTTTTAATAGTATTTTTTCATAATGTTTTTTAATATATATATATATATATACACACACAATTATATCTTTATATATTCACGCCGAAGGCGTTTTCCCTATGGAGATGCAATCTTAAAGATTCCTCATCTCCCTGGACATTCACATTTCGACATGTGTCGTGTTGGATTAGCCAATGGATCTTGGACAAGTGTTGTGCTGATCAATGAGAATTTTTTTCTTCTCCGTTTTAGTTGGGTCCTGATTCTGCAATCTCAATTCATGAACTTCTGTCCCGTAGACCGCTGGTGTCCTCTGTGTTACGGTCATTCCTGCACGTGAATGGATTGATGGATTGATTGGTAGTTGCAAGTCATTCTTTGGAGTTGGTGTTTACTATAATGCATTTTATTTGGGTCCCCAATTCTGCCATCTTGATAGGCGAACTTCTACCCCGTAGACCACTCGTGTCCTATGTGTTACGGCCGTTGCTGCAAGTGAATGGCTTGATGGATTGGTTTCCAGTTGTAGGTCGTTCTTTGCAATTGCCATTTACTTTGTTTTCCTAACATATGGTTTGTGTGTATTCTGTACTCTTTCGTCTGTTGTCCTAAACCACCGGTCCGGGTGATTTTTTTTACAATATTTTACTGTCCTTGCTCGCGGTTCATTTATGTCGATTCGGGAAACTCATTCCCGACGATATTGCGGAGTTTCACTTCACCATTTTTTTTGGGTTTAGCAGACGCTATTCTGGACGGGTTTTCTGTCTTTATGCTCACAATTTGGTCAAGCTTCCATTTTACTGGTGCTTCATTGAATTCAATACAGTTTTTCCATGTCCCTTTATCCACTGGCATTAATGTTTCATCAATGCATTGCTGCTCAATTAATGCAAGAAACCTTTTTCATATGATTCAGACATGGGTCAATATCTTCATTTTTGCTCAGCTTATGGTGATCTTTAAAACAATGTTACAATACTGCATTTGTCACATTTGTTGTTGCACCGCCTTTGCTTTGTGCATATAAACAAACCTTCAGGTAACCACATATTGATTTTGGTGCACTTCATTTACACTTCACAGTTTGCAGTTTCTTTAAATTTGTAGGTATTCCTTTAGTCTTCCTAATTTTTTTGAATATTCATTTAGTCTGATTATAAGATGGTCAAATACCCCTGCTTTGTTTTCTTGTTATTGCTGCTTTGTCTGATTATTAGTTATTAATGTATTTTCTTTTGCAGTTTGCAGTTTCTTTAAATTTGCAAGTATTCCTTTGGTCTGCTGAAATTTTTTGAATATTCATTTAGTCTAATTACGAGATGATCCAACACCCTTGGTTTGTTTTGTTGTTATTGTTGCTTTGACTAGAAGAGAATGACATAATCCTTGCTTTGTTTAAGTTCAGCCAAATAAAGCAAGGGTGTTCCATGAGATGGTCAAACACCCTTGCTTTGTTTTGCTTTTATTCCTGCTTTGTCTGATTATTAGTTGTTTATGTATTGCCTCATGTTTTTTTTCTTGGAAATACAAAATTCGATACATTTTTGCTTGAAAGGAATTCTAAAGCTGTAAACGGCAAACGCCTTTCTTTATTGCATATAAACACACCTGAAGGTAACCACATATTTATTTACACTTCACAGTTTACAGTTTCCTTAAATTTGCAGGTATTCCTTTAGTTTGCCTAATTTTTTTGAATATTCATTTAGTTTGATTATAAGATGGTCAAATACCCCTGCTTTGTTTTCTTGTTATTGCTGCTTTGTCTCATTATTAGTTATTAATGTATTTTCTTTTGCAGTTTCTTTAAATTTGCAAGTATTCCTTTCGTCTGCTGAAATTTTTTGAATATTTATTTAGTCTAATTACGAGATGATCCAACACCCTTGCTTTGTTTTGATGTTATTGCTACTTTGACTAGAAGAGAATGACATAATCCTTTATTTTTTTTAGTTCAACCAAATAAAACAAGGGTGTTCCATGAGATGGTCAAACACCCTTGCCTTGTTTTGTTGTTATTCATGCTTTGTCTGATTATTAGTTGTTTATGTATTGCCTCATATTTTTTTTCTCAACAATACAAAATTCGATACATTTTTGCTTGAAAAGAATTCTGAGGCTGCAAAAAGAAAATGTCTTTGCTTTATTGCATATAAACACACCTGAAGGTAACCACATATTGATTTACACTTCACAATTTGCAGTTTCTTTAAATTTGCAGGTATTCCTTTAGTCTGCCTATTTTTTTTTATTATTAATGTATTTTCTTTAAACACACCTGAAGGTAACCACATATTGATTTTGGTGCGCTTCATTTACACTTTACAATTTTCCTTAAATTTACAGGACACCAACGGTTCTGTAAATAGTTATATTACCAATGGAAGAGTAGAGAATACCACCGGTCCATAGTTATATTACACTATTTTGCAAACATAGACTGGGCTAAACTGGATTAAATAGTAGACTGGAGTTTTACAAGCACGTTCAAAACAGTTGAATCCTTGCGCTGTCACCGACGATTGATTTTCATATAAATTTCTTTCACAAAAACAGTATTCAATTTTTGGCTTTTTGTCTTGTGGTTTGATTTAGGATTTTTATTCTGTGTTTTCACAACCTGCAACCCACATTTTGCGGGATTGCGCGCTGCCGAAAGGGAAATTATAACTTCTCTATTTTGTAATCGCACATATCGCATTTTTGTGTTCGCGCATCCTGCTATTTTGTAATCCTGGATCCCGTGCCTTGCGATTACGGAATGCGGGTTGTGAGATGAGGGTGGTGAATGAAATATTATTTCATAATCCTGTACCCCGCAACCCACATCCTGCCTTGCAATTGTGGGCTGTGGGATGTGGGCTGCAGGTGGTGAATGAAATATTTTTTAGTAATCCCGTACCCCACAACCCGCACCCTGCATCCCACCTTGCAATTACGGGATGCGGGATGTGGGATGAGGGTTGTGAATGAAATATTATTTAGTAATCCCGTACCCCGCAAACGGGATAGGGGATTATATATTAATCTATATACTGTATGAAGAAGACTAAATGAATACAATTAAGAATTACAATATTTATAGTGAAAGTACATATTTTCTCAAAAAGTTTGAAAAAATCATTATTGCTGATAGTGCTCCTATTAGTTTCAAAATTATTTAAGAATTACAATATTTATAGTGAAAAATTGGAATACGACACAAATTAATCTATTAATGTTTATTGAAAATTTTGAACAACTTCCATAGAATCAATCTCCAAAGTGGTTGGCTCATGCTCATAGGTATAAATAAAAAAACATACATTTTCGTACACCCCAAATTTCAATATTCCCCCTTGGTGTAAGTTCAACCAGAAAAAAAAATGTGTGATATTTGCAAGTATTTTTTGTCATTGGATCACATGAATATGTGACATTGTGATTTTTTTTGTTCTTGCCTTTTTTCATTTCACAGGAAAAAAAACTGTCACACTATGGAGAGTATGCTAACTGAAGATTCTATATCACTCTTGTTGCATGGTGTTGTCAACATTTTCCCGCTGGTACAAGTCTCCTTGTTAAACTAAGTGAACTCACTGAACTCATCATCTATTCGGTTCTAAATTTCTATCTCAAACGGGCTTCACAAGCATGAGATATTACTTCCAACTATATATAGTAGTCTTGTAGAAACTGGACAAGTCAAAGAAGGATCTATAATCAAACTTACCAAGTGTACATCGAACATTGTACATAGTGTAACGTATGTTTAATTTCCATTTTGTCTTTGTCCACTTAATCATTTTCACACTGTTCATGCATCCAAGGTTTTTATATCCTATGGCAACTCTAACATACTTCTTCTCATAGGACTATCGCATTGCTTGCACTCGAAGTTGTCACAGTGGATGTAGCGATTATTGGAGATCTTGCACCTTACCACTTACCTGTACCTTCTCCCTCACAGAGTTGTTCCTCTATTCCAGTGAATCCTAGCTCAGTAGATGATAACCTTGCCTTAGATGCATCAATTATTCCATTCACATCACTAACCTGTTCTAGCAAAGTATGGAACATTCAAGGTTGAGTTATTGTGGAAACCAACGAGGGTCTAGAAAAATATTTGGATTTGACATTGTTAATGCTTCACACGATGAAATACATATATCTGCATTCAATGAATTGGCACTCTCTTTGTATGTACAAATACATATAGGAATAGTGTACATAGTATCAAATGGCATGGTGAAAGCATCCAATCTAGTTTTCAACCATTTGAAAAGCCATAATGATATTTCCCTAGGTTCCTCCTCAACCATCCAACCATGCTTAAATGAATACCCCTTAATACCTTTTTTTGCTTTAACTTTAAAACTATTCATGAGATACAAACTATACATGTCAATTCCATGGTGGACCTTGTTGGCCTTGTAATTTCAGTTTCTCCAACATCCACATTACGAAAACGAGATGCCGTTGAGATTGTTAGGTGCACTATTGGACTTCGTGACATGTCAGGAAATAGTATTGACATAACACTTTGGGGTGACCATTGCCAATTTGAACGAGCCAAACTTGCCAACCTCTGTGGTTTACCTACGCCTCCAACTATAGCAATCAAAGGTGGTTGTGTTACAGAATTTAATGGAAAAACTGTTGGAACTATTTCCAACACTACTATTTTTATAAACCCAGATATTGAACAAACTTCAATTCTCCAAAACTGGTTTCATGAAAATGGATTTCGTTCAACATCACCATCGATGAATCGAAAGTTCAATGCCTCTCACTCTGGTTCTCGTAAATTCACTACCATCAACGATCTGCAAACTCTTCAATCATCTAAAAAAGCTATTTGGTACTCTCTTGTAGCAACCATCACAAATGTTAACATGGATTCCTTTTATTTCCTTGCATGCCCTCTTTTTGTTGACAGAATACAATGCATGAAAAATATTGCTCAGAAAGTTGGAGACATATGGCATTCTGCTAAATGTGATGGAGAGTTTCTTGAATGTGACTACCGATATATACTAAAGGTTGACTTGGAAGATGTTACCAGATCCATTCATGGTGTGATAGTGTTTGATGATGCTGCAAACCAACTGATGGTAATTTCTACAAAAGATATGTGTCTTCTCTCAACTAAAACAACATCACTTGATGAAATAGTGCAGAGGATCTGCAACAAAAAATTACTTCTTACTCTGTCAGTTAAAACATATACCTTCTGCGGAGTTGCACGCCTAAAATTTGTAATTGTCATGGTTGAAAACACATAAACGACAATTTCAGATGGACACATAAATATATACATTTTTTCAAGTTGGTACTTAACCATTCTTCATTGTTTATAATGAATGCTTTCAATTCTCAATTTTAACTTGTTGTCTCATTGTTCAACATAGCAGGGTATTTTTTTTTGCTCTCTTGTAGTGTCACTTTCTTGCAGTTTCATACTTCCAATGTACAAGCTATCACCCACCATTTATTATGCAAATTGGTGAAAAAACCTATATGGTAGTTTGTAAATACAATACTATTTTGCTATCATGTTTTTTATAAAATGCACAACTTTGTTATCTTTTTTTCATATATCCAATCTCACACTACACTTTGTTCTTATAAAATTCTGTTTTCTTACAATTATCAAATTACAACTTGAAAAACAAAATTTACTCCAGTTATATTATTTTAAGCTACATTCTTACTTCCTCGTATGCAAGGAATTAATGTTTGTTTTTTTCTTCTGCTTTATATCCACATAGTTTCCAATTAATACATGTACAAAATGTGTCCCTGCCAACAATCAAAGCTTCTAGGTGTTTAACAAGGTTACAATTATCTTGTAGGAATCATGCCAACTCATGACAAGGAACAAGCCAATGCATGAAGAAGAGTTTTATATGCACAAAACAGAGATAAAAACAACAAGAATCAATGTCATCTTTACAGGGATACTTGTATGCGTGTGGATATGTCTTCTTCAAATTCTCTTGTAGAACCTGTCGAGTCAGCTTCACTTTCATCTCCTGTACCAAATCCATTGAACAACCAGCTCAATGATGTAGATCAACGATTTCGTAAAAAAATGGACCAACTAGCTGATATGCATGTATGCTCGATTTGCAAAGAATGTTACCCTGGTATTATAACAAAAAAGTTCCATGAGGCATACACTTGTTCACGTTGTATTCTAGAACGAAAAGGGCATCGCTTTTCATTGGATAACAATATGGATCTAGGCAAGCAACCACCTGTCCTTGCAGTACTTACACAGGTTGAAGAGATGCACATTAGTCATGCTAACCCCATATTTCAAGTCACACATGCTCATGGTGGTCAATATAAATACTCTGGTCATACTATTTGCTTCCCCCAAGACATTTCCAACATTACGACATACCTACCGCATTTAGTATCAGAACTTGACATACTCGTTGTTCAGAAATGAAATTCTACAAACAAACCATATGAACTATTTGTTAGTTGAACACATGTTCTTGCTGCCCTTCAATTCAAAATGGAAAACGATCCATAATACAAGGATCTACAAATCAACCCAGTTGCATTAGCTTATTTGCCACTTGTTTCAGCAGACATTTCACCTTTGATTCTGCATCTTAATAGCAGTGATACATTATCTCATCCACAAATCTTATCCTATACAGATCAACCACCAAATTCATTTGAACCCTATGAATTGCAATCCTTGTCATTTATTTCAACACAAACCAATGCTAGAACTGAGGTTGAAGAAATTAGACAGTTGTTACACATACCAAATATCCCACTACCACATTCCATAGATTGGCCCCCTATAGAAATGTGCCCTATCAATGAGTACAACACAGAAGGCCTTCTTTCCATGGCTTTTCCAACTTTGTTTCCCATAGGTACAACAATGTTATTACAACCACGCATTCATCAATTTGATATGCACGAATATGCACTCCACCTTATTCGCTATCACGACAACATATTTGCCCAACATCCTCGCTTCCGATACTACGTATACAATCTAATTATGCGTCATCGAAGTAATAGCACTGCCTCTATTTTTGTCAAAAAAAATCTTGAAGATACACTACCTTCGACAGTACATGAGCTTTTCAACCAATCGCAAGACATGCCAAATGATAAAATTGGTGAGCAGGTCACAAGATTTGGGTATTCATTACGTGGAATACGATCATATTGGAACAAAAGTAGAGATGAACTAACAAATATGATCAATCAACAAGGTACACCAACATTCTTCTTCACCCTTAGTGCAGCTGACACAAAATGGCCAGATTTGCATGCTCTAATGCTCGGTAAAGCGCCTAATGATTCAGCTCAAGTTTATCAATGGAAGGTTCACAACATCATATCAAATCCACATATTACATCACAATACATTCACAATAGATTCAAAACATTTCTTGAAGAGGTGCTTCAAATTTTTTTCATATAACCGATTATTGGTGCAGGTATTATACCATCTATTCCTTTCTATTTCTCTCTATCTATTTCTATATTTATACAATTTATTTCTATATTTATACAATTTATTTCTAATATATGCTTTTTCCTCCCATCTAGATATGAATGGCAACATAGAGGATCCACACACATTCATCGTTTTATTCGGTTGGAAAATGCACCAAATATGGACACGTTATATTGGGAAGATGATGCTGTAGTTGAAGCTACAAAAACAAATTTTGACACACATGTGACAGCTTGGAATCCTCGTAATTCCCAGTTGTCCACATCTAATTCACACCGTTCTACTACAAATGATCCATGCAGTCTTGCATCACCATTGATATTTGCATCAAACTACTTAGCTAACTATGAAGAACTTGTCAATTTTGTTCAAAGGCACACCAAATGTTCAGAGTCAACTTGCCTTCGCAAAAAAGGAACATCTCTTCAATGTCGCTATGGTTTTCCATATGATATGCAAGCTACTTATTCATTATTCATTGATCCAAATGGACAGAAAACCTACAATCCTGCGAGAAATGGTCCTCTTCTAAATATTCACAACCCTACCATGATTTCAATATGGAGGGCCAATGTTGATTGCCAACCTGTTCTTTGTAAACATGTTATCCTCAAATACATTTCAAAGTATGCACCAAAAGTAGAGCCAAAATAAGAAACCTACCATCCCATTCTGTCTCGACTTGCACATGTTGCACCAAGTGAGAACCCCATTCTTCAGCCAATCAAAAAATTTCTTGCACAAATAGTTGCAGAAAGAGACATTAGTGCACAAGAGACGTGTCACATGCTGCAAAAAATTCTTCTTGTTCTTTGTAGACATCACTTCTTTTCCCTAAATGTGAACCAAGCTGTCTTCCGTTGTGTTTCTAATGACACTAATAACACCCCTGTAACGCCCCCCTTCATTTTTGCTTACATGCAAAGACCCATTACTCTTAAGCATCTAACTCTGCTTGAAGCTACTCGTTGTTGTTCTTTCTCTCCTAATAGGAAAAAAAATCCATGGAAACAAAACTTGTGTGACAAAATTGTTAGAGTCTATCCACATTTCACTTCCATTCCTCCCTCTGATTCTTCATCTTTTGAACCGTTTTGTTGGAGTGAACTTCTTCTATACAAACCTTTTCGGTCTATCCCTCATGATATTGGAACCACAACTTTTGAAATTATTTATCATTGGCATCAGATTAAAGGCACATATGTTGTGTGGCATATTGAACGTGCAGAAGAAGAACCCTCTACACCTCTATCCGATGGTTCAAACTTTGATGCTATTATGTTTCTGTTGTCCCATACCATGGATGAATGGGAACTTCTATCTCAAATGAGACCAAGCAATAACATCCAAGTTAATAACCTTCAAGTGCTTGGCCATCGTGAATTTGACAAAAATCATAATTGGTCACATAACAATATATGCACCCAATTGCATGAGACAACAACATCATTCATTGAGGTCAATTGCTTTTCCATTGAACTACATGAAGATATCCCGTACTTCTCCAATTTTCCTCATTCCTTGTCTCCCACACAATGCATAGCCTTTGATCTTGTCATGTCCCATTTCAGTAACAGTACATATGCTCAACCGCTAAAACTAGTAATTCAAGGTACTGCAGGAACTTAAAATCTTACCTCAAATTTACACTTCAAACTGCATCTAAATAAAATTCCCGCCCACTTCTTCTCCTTGCTCCAACTGGTGTTGTTGCTTTTAACATACATGCATCTACAATACATTCTTCTCTTCGAATACCCATTGGTGAAATGCACCCTCTTGAAGACCAATCCCTTTCAAAACTTCAAGAAGAACTTTGCCATATTCACTATATTCTCATAGATGAAATGAGCTTTATTGGTTCAAAAATGTTGACTCAAATTGATGCACGCTTATGTCAAGCTTTCCCCTTGCAATCTACAATCCCATTTGGTGGTTGTTCCATAATTCTTATTGGTGACTTTGGACAATTACCTCCTGTAAAAGACATCCCCATGTATGCAGGCTCATCTGTAGGAACTTCTCTTTGGCATACATTTGATACTTTTATCACACTTGAAACAATTTTCCAACAAGTTGGAAATAGTGCTTCTCAAAATTTCTTTCGGCAACTCTTTCTAAACCTTCGAAATGCAACACCAACTGTTGAAGATTGGGCACTCCTAATGACAAGAACTACCTCATGCCTTTCATTTGTTGAAAATTCTTTATTTGAACAATCTATCCATTTGTATCCCAAAAATAGCTCTGTTGCACTGCACAACAAACACATGCTAAAACATCTTAATATGCCAATTGCACATTGCTTTGCAGAACAACGGAACCAAAATGCCCATCAATCCATTGATTATGAACAAATTCCATTAAAGATCCTTCTTGTTGTTGGTCAAAAAGTCATGTTAACTACTAATTTATGGGTTCAAGCAGGACTTTTTAACGGCTCACTTGGGAAAGTCATTCATATTGTCTACAAGTCAAATGAGAAACCTCCTACCTTTCCATTGTTTGTTGTTGTCGAATTTGTGCATTACAAAGGAACCTTATGGGATTCTTCTAATCCTACTTATGTTCCAATATCTCCAATAACAAGAGGATCCCGTAGATAAATACCACTTCGAATGGCATGGGGTTTAACAATTCATAAAGCCCAAGTTATGACCCTAAAAAATGTAACAATAGATATTGGAAAGGATCACAATAGAAAGGAAGGAATAGGTAAAGGATCACGTTCGTTGTTGTGTAGATGTAGTTGCTCGGCTAGAGGGTCTTTCATGGACGGAGATAGCTAACGGAGTAAGCTATCTAGTTGATGGTCCTAGTGGACCCTAGTGGAAATCGTCGGGTAGATAGCTTACTCCAAACTAATATCTAAGGAAATCCTACCTTCTGCTCCAAATCCCTAGCAATTCCTCAATGCTGGGATAGTTAGCTGATTCAAAACCAAGTTGAACATCACATTTATAATTCTCCATTTCATTTTTAGCTAACTTATGCCATATGTGAATACAAATGTGGACCTTTCCCTCAATAGCCAACGATTGTCTGATTAAGCAATCGACATCCTCAATCATTATATGATTGAGCCCTTGGATTTTCTCCCTTTCTTCATCTCTCCGTCATTCAACCTACTCAACCATCAATTTTGGAGGACAGGCGTTTTCAATAAGATTTACTATGGAAAAAAGCAAAGCCTCCATGATACTGTCAAAAGCATACCATCTTCTTCCACACACAACTTGTGCCTTTTTAATAGTCTCATCGACCATCTCATTAAGATCAAGCCAAGCATCAAGTACTGTTCTGACTTTCTTTAGCTGAAAGCTGCTGAGGATGATAATTTTTTCTGGTTTGTCCTTCCTGCACCTTTTCCAATCTACAATCTCATCCAAAGCCTTTGAAGCTTTCTCCCTTTTTTCCACGTGATCTTCATGTACAATGGCCATTTGACCAAAAGAAATATACGTTTCATAAATATCATTTAAACTGTGAAACAACTCAGTTATTAACTCATAATGGTCCTCATTTATCTTGATATCCAACTTCTTAAATTCTTCTTGTGAAAACATGGAGAACAAAGAGGAAGCTACACTTGTAGTTGCATCTTCACATTGATTTTCAAGTGAAGCTATCCTCTGTGTAAAGGAAACATTTGAGGTCTTCTCATTTTGCAGGTCAACCTGAAGAAAGGCACTTTTGACCTGTAGTTCATTGTACTTATCCTCAGATGTCTTCATAAGATCAGCAACATGAACCTCCTGTTCCCTTTTACTCTTCTCAATTTCTTCCTTCAACTGGGTTATCTCTTCTTTCCTCCTGTCAAACTCCCTATTTAAATTGCTAACAACATGGATATTGGCACCTATGAATGCACCCAAAGTAGCAGCTGTATCTACTGCCTCTACTTGTGGGTCACTGGACTGCAAAGTCCAAAGTATTTGCTCAAAAACGGATACTTCCATCCCACTTTGATCCCTACCCCTCTTTTTTCCCTTTCTGATCATTGATTTATCAGGTTTGCTATAATAATATTATCCAAGAGAGACAACAATGTCTTCATCAAATTCATCTCTTGGATCAATGGATCTAGATGTGCTCATCACTGTAGACACCAAAGAGGATGTTTGAGTAAGGATAGGAGAGGGCATGGTCATGGTAATGTGAGTACTCAAAGGAGATATGTTTTGAACATGGGTTATTTTAGAGATTGAAGACAAGAGTAGGGTTGAAGATTCGAAAGATGGCAAATGCAGATTGACAGTTGCAAGTGCTGACGAAGACAGTAAATCCTCTTTAGTACTAGATGATGTTGAAAAAGTAACTAAGGGTACATGTACAGGAATATTGAAAATTGGTGCTTGTAAATTGCTTTGAACAGGGGCTATTTCAATGGATATAAGAGAGCACTGCGGTTGAAGATTCTAAAGATGACAAGTGGAAATTGAGAGCTGAAAGTGGTGAGGAAGACACCAACAACTGTTAGTACCAAATAATGTTGATGGAGTAACTATTGATAGCTCTAGGGGAATCTTCACAATTGGTGCTTCTGAAATGGTTTGAATAGAATCTATTTGAACGATTGAAGACAAGAGTGGGGTTGAAGATTCAAAAGATGGAAAGTGGAGATTGACAGCTGAAAGTGGTGAAAAAGACCCCAAAGGCTTTTCACTACGAGACAATCTTGATAGAGTAACTGACTGTAGGTGTAAGGGAATATTGAAAATTGGTGCTTCTGAAATAACAGGTAGTGAGATGGAGGTTTGCACAATATCAAATGTGACATATTCAGGTGTAGATATCAAATCCTGATACAATTGAGACAGTGCAGGTGATATGTGTCCTCCTGCAGGCAAGGTAGATAAAGTATGGATGGATGAAAGGAGCAATGTTGAATATGAACACATAGACACAGATGAAGATTGTGAAACTATAGAAATAGGGATAGAATCTTTCTTACCATCACCATCCAACAAATCTGGGAATGATTGCAAATGTTGATCCACCTCTTTAGTGACAGGTGCAGAGGCTATCACCTCTTCTTCTAAATCTGAATCAACCAAATCGATAATAGGACCTGTGGAGGAAGAAGCTTTCACCTTCAATATTTTGAATGGTTTTTTTCTACTATTTCTTTAGTATCACTTGGCTGAATGACTGCAGCAATCAGCAAGATATCAGTAACAGTCATAGGAGCTGAAACTGCCTGAGTATTCAGCATAGAGGTCATCATTGCCAGCTTATGTTTTGACTGTGTTGACGTAAATATTAAGGCTTTGACCTGCTCCCTAACTGGTAACTCTGGAAGGTCTTCCATTAGACCTTTTCCCTTTTCTCTGTCTGAAAAAATTGCAACTGATAATTTCTTCGTTGCTTCAGCTTCCTTTTCTTCTCTGTCCTTTCTTACTTTCTCCAACATGTCAATCTGCAATGCCCTGTAACACTGAATCCTCTCTTTCAGTTCCTTTTGATGCTGCAAGATTTGGGCTTCCTCATCCTTGCTTTTGGCTCTCGCCAACACTTCAAAAAATGTACTAACACCCTGATAAATAGAATCGTTGGTAATTTCCTCATGCACATAGTTAATTTTGATATGATACTACTTAAAGTGGGCATCAAGGCATCCCTTGGGATCGTGTTTTCTCTTGGTGGAAAAACCAAGCTTCAAAGACTGTATCTGTTCACCTAATACTGCAGCCCAGGTTGAAGTTGGAATAACCAACGACCCAATGTGCAAAGGGAATTTGGGCCAAGCTTTTTTCTTAGGGCCAATCAGCTTCCTGTAAACTGCATCATTGACAGTTTGGAAAGCCACTTCTTCTAGAACCAACCTGACAGGGACAATTCTGGGAAGCATATGAACAGTGTTGCTACCCCAAATTCTGATGTACGAAAAATTCTCGCCAACATACCAGTCACCCATTGTACCAATCAAACCTGTGGCTTCAGGTGAAAATGAAATAGCTTCCTTCTTTAATATTAAAAAATAGATGGTTCCAAGGAAGTGTTGACATATATCATAGAACCTGGGTGCATAGTTAGTATCCCACAGTTTTGAATAATAAATGGGCACCGGGGGAGCCGAAAAACTCCACTTCCATCCCAAATTAGGATATTCGAACTCAGTGCACAATATATCATAAATGAAGGCTAAAAAGAAGAAATTGGGTTTCTTTCTAGCAGTGGCCTTCTGGTACTCTTGGATAGAAATTTTGAGTTCTAGCGACAACATGGATTCCCATAGGAAAGAATCGCTAGTTGCTAAAACATGATGAGCTACTGGAGCCCATTCAGTCTTGAACACAGAACAATTAGGAAGGCCATACAGTCTACATAACATAGCTGCAAATAAGGAATAAGGTTCTTTGAACCAGGTAACAGGGTAAAGCTCATCAGACCTCTTTGAGAATTTACTAGGTTGGTGCATCCACAATTTTAACATTTCTTTGAAATTGAACCTACTTTTGGAGGTTTGTGCAAACTTTGTAGTAAGGGGTTTTCTTACCGGTTTAAGGGCATAAGCCTTTGTAAATACCTTGGGACGGAAATTGGTTATCTCTAACCCTCTACTATCATTCAAACAATAGGATTCCAGGTCCTCATGTTCTACTATCCATTTGACCGCGTCATTGTACGGGAGGATAGCAGGTCTAGTAGCAAGAGAATAAAGTCCATAATCCATGAGTCTTTCGTAGGCCAACTAGTTGTCTTGAATATCAGAAAATTTGTCATTGTCAAAAATTTCATAAACCCTAGACCATTCAATTTGGTAGGTTTCAATGATTCTGCCATTGGTATCTGAAAAAATACTAAAGTTCGGATCCTTGGTGAACATATTCTTTTCCAGGTTTTTGCAGCGAGTAGATCTTTCCATTGTTGCAAATTGGAAAATCTATGTTTAAAAGAAAAACAAACAGGAAGCGAAAATTAAAACTAATTCAAGATTGACTACAGTAATAAATTGAATGAAGAAATGAACAAAATACAAACCTATAATCGAACTAGACTGTGATAAAATTTCCTGGTAAAATTCATGCAGAGCAATAATTCACGCAGAGAAAATTCACGCACCGCGGTAATTCGCAACAATAAAAAAGTGGTAAATAAATTGTAAAATACCATCCTATATATATATTTTACACGCATCAAATTAGAAAAGCATGATTAAAACAAATGGACAGTCAAGATTAAACCTGGTGGGATGCGGTTTCATAATGAGATATTGCAAATATTTTTTCATTCCGCATCCCGCAATCCGGATTGCTGGAGCTTGATATTTATTATTTGTAGGAATTTTTGTCGCACAACTTGCATCCCGAAATTTTCCGTTGCGGGATTCGGGAGAAATTTGGTAAGTATTATGTGTCATCTCGCTAATCTTTCCCGAAACCCACATCCCGCATTTTTTGTTGCGGGGTGCGGGATGCGAGATGGCTTTTACAATTGGTAAATAAATTGTAAAAGACCATATTTTTTACACGCGTCAAATTAGGAAAGCAATATCAAAACAAATGGACGATCGAGATTAAACCTGGCGGGATGCGGTTTCATAACGAGATATTGCAAATATTATTTCATTCCGCATCCCGATTCCCTCTTTTTATTTTATTATCAATTTTTATTGTTTTATATAAATTTAAAACTTAATAATAAATTTCAACTTTAGAACTCAAGCTTTTAAAAAAAATGATAACAAAGCTTCGGTGTTTGGCATTTATATTCTATGTTTTAAGAGTTTTTTTAGTTATTTCATTTTTAATGCTCAATGAAAAACATTTTAGGTTATGATCAATTTGTCATAAATATGGTTTTAAAATTGTTTAAAAAGAAAATTTTAAAAAGAAAAAAAAATACTATGTCATCCTCCCAAGTTTCATCATAAGGAAATTTGTATCTATATACCTATCTTAACTTCACATTATTCATTCATGTTCGAGTACAAATGAACCCCTAACCCAAATCTAGATTGCAACATCTTGATATTTATTATTTGCACGAATTTCCGACGCACAACTCGCATCCCAAAATTTGTCGTTGCAGAATTCGGGAGAAATTTGGTAAGTATTATGTGTCATCCTGCTAATCTTTCCCGAAACCCGCATCCCACATTGTTTTTGTGGCCTGCGAGATATGGGATCGCTTTTGTAAGTATTGTGTGTCATCCCTCTAATCTTTCCCGAAACCCGCATCCCGCATTTCTCGAGTTGCAGTTTGCGGCATCTTGCAATTTACCAGGAAGACAAAATACATCAAGTTGTATTCATTCGAACCCACAACCTGCTTCTATATATTTGCGGTTGCAGGATACGGGATGCAAAATAATTTATGTAAGTATTATGTGTCAAACCCTCTAATCTTTCTCGATATTCAGCATATTCATTTTACGCGTTACTATAATGTCCCAGTTTTGACCCCGTTACATTAGATGTATATGATGTACGTATTGTAAATGATCATGGTGTGGAGTTAAAGGCCAAGGCCCCACCATTGATCGGTTATGCTATGTTTTGGATTTAAATTTCTCACTGATGGTATATCGGGGCATGCGGCATATATTATGTTTGCCATCATGTAAATATGCATCATAATTAATTAAATGAATCCAACCAGCTACGATCACGGCAACTAAATCGAAAGGGGCATGATTTTCACAAGGATAAGGATGTGGGGAAATTTGTCAATCTTGAGCCAAAAAGGAAAAAAAACCCATGTGTCATCTTCTTTTGTTTTATGCCAACCACCTTCAGTTAATAATTTTTGCTGGTAGCTGAGGGAAGTTATGGCAATTAATTGTTTTTGGAGTGGGGTGGCAGGACTGTCAGTCCATGCCTCCACACACACTCCACCCATAGTTGACTTCTGAATGGAAAGGAAAAATGCACTCTTCACCCACGCAGATTTTTCTTCCTCTCTCCACGAGTTGCTGAACACCCACGCACTGAAATTTCGCGTCCTTCCTGTTGTTTGTTCATCCACGGGAAGAAACGGAGCTGTTTTTCCTCATGCAGGACCTCCATTGTCTGTTCATTTCCTCACTGGGTCGGATTTCTCCCTCACGCACAAGAATTTTCCTGGTTTCCAGCTGATACAGCGAGCTGAGAGCTGTGAGCTGTGCGTTTTCACCCACGATTTCCTGAGAAGAGCCAATCACGTCCTCAGCTGTATGTTCTCCTTACAGACCGGTATGGTTGTGTAATTTCTGTCATTTTTATGCCGAGACTGGAACTGTTGTTCTTCCCCCATGTTTACTGGTTAGTTGGGACTGTGTAATTCAATTTTTGGGAGTCGTTTTGGCCACGAGAGGGCCAAGAACGACTCAAAAATCGTTTTCCCCGTTTAAGCTGTGACAGCTAAGTTAATCGCCGAAGTGCAATGTTTGGTCTTCGGACTGTGGGAGGAGCAGGGATGTTGGCTTAGATTTTGCTTGATAAACCTGGTGGCTGGAAACCACACAGACAGAGCTAGAGGGATGGCCTTCTTCTCCATCACCCCTGAATAGCACTGGAAGGAAATGCAGGTCCTGAGGGACTGTGTAGTAGAGAAGGGAATGATTCCTTGTGTTGGGTGTGTTTGGGTGTCTTAGAGGTCAGACTAGTTCTGGTGTAGGTGTTCTTGGCTCTGTAATGAGCTCACTAGCTCAGCAATTTGCCTTATCCATCCCCTTAATGGCCTGATAAACCCAACTGTGTTGGCTTGGCTGTGTTTTGTATATCCCTGGCTATGTGTAAGCCTGCTAGTTCCCTTATTCCTTGGAGAATCATGCCCAGCTCGGGGGTGGCAGCGCTGCTGAGAGATTAAGGAGCACGCTGGCCTATGGTTGGGTGGAACGTTACAGCGACGTAGCTGGTTGCGGAACGGAGCTTTCATGAGATAAGTCATCTTGAGTATTTTACCTCTGCAATTCTATATTTACTGTTAATTAAAATGAAATGAACATGTTGAAAGAATGCTTGTTTGAATGCATGATGTTTCCGCTGTGTCTGATAGATAATTGCATCCGCGCATGATAAATTCTCATATGTGCATATTTAAGTTCAATGCACATGTTTAAGCATTTTGTTTATGCCATTTTTATGCCTGTACATGTTCATGGGCGGATATCCCGGGTGGTCAATGATTGAGTCGCGTCTTCCTTGCCGGTCAGAGGCATGGGGACGTGACAGAATGGTATCAGAGCCCTGGGTTGCAGCAATGGGTCTCTATGGGCCGAGAAGGAGCAACTGACGGAGGTGTATCTCATTCTGCCCAGCCGAATCAGTGGAAGACTGTGAAAATTTAAAAATTTTGTTGAAATGTTGAGCAGTCGGAAGAACCAGAAGTAAAGCTTCCGCTGTTGCGGAAAGGTTGGAGAAGTAAAAACTTCCGCCGTTGCGGAAGAGTTAGAAGTTTTCCCATCCGCCGTTGCGGACAGTGAAATGATTCCGCGTCCAACGTAAAAGTCATCCGACTTCCAATGTCAGAAGTCAGCCAATGCCCGACGTTGATATTTCTCCAAGTAAGAGCGGACGTCGGAAGGATTTGGCCTTTGGAGAGCCGCCGTTGCGGAAGCCAAAGTCATTTGGCTTCCGATGTGGAAAGTCCGCCGACGCCCGACGTTAAAATTGTTCTCCGTAAGTGCCAATCGGGAGAAGTTAAGGTTTGGTGAGCCACCGTTGCGGAAGCCAAAGTCATTTGGCTTCCGATGTCGAAATTCTGCCGACGTCCGACGTTCAAGTCGTTTTGAGTGCCAAATCGGAAGAGAAAGTGTTCCGGGAGCCGATTCGGTGGAAGAAAGAATGGAAGAGGAGCTGATTCGACGGAAGAAAGAATGGAAGAGGAGCCGATTCGGCGGAAGAAATAATGGAAAGAGGAGTCGATTCTGCGGAAGGAAGAATGCTTCCGACTTTCGATGTTGCGGAAGAGAAAGCAGTTTCCAGTCCACCGTTACAGAAGCCAAAGACATCCGACTTCCGATGTGGAAAGGCATCCGACAGCCGATGTGGAAAGGCATCCGATAGCCGATGTGGAAAGGCATCCGACAGCCGATTTCAATTGTTTTCAGACGGATTTTTCAGCTGTTTTTCAGGGGAATTTTTAGGGTTGAAAAAGAGAAATTGGTAGCGATCTAAAAGCCACAAGGGGGCAAGCCCCCTTGACCCCCGTCATCCCCCTCAGGTAGACATTCTTTGAGGAAGAAAATTATATGTTTTGGAAAACTTGTAATTTATAATTTCCAAGAGAAGGTAAGTAATGTTGGTTTGTATCAATGTATGCATCTAACAATTGTGTTATTAACATGTTTGCAGAATTATAGTCACCTTCAAGAGAAGTATTCCAGGTAGTGCAGTTTGGTAAGTAAGTGGTGGTTCAGTATGAGAACCCAGGATGGGTATGATGCTCAGGATTCTTACGAGAGAGCAGAAGATGCCATGGGAGAAAATGCCCGAAATAGAAATGATGACATTGAGTCTAATGGAAGGAGATTCCAAGAGACACCGTCAGATGTTGCAGCTACTATGAGAAGCTTAATTAAAGCCCAGGAGGAGCAGCATCAATTGAATGCTGCTATGTTGCAGAGTTTGACAGACTTGCAAAGAAAGATAGACTCTGGACGAGGTACAACAAGACCAGAAGGCAGTAAGAGTAGTACTAGGAGAAGGAGACGGACTTCTAGTGGATCATCTGATTCTGAAGAATCCAGCGGGGATTCAAGCTCTTCTTCTCATAAAAGAAAAAGGAAGAGACACCATAGGGATCGCTCTTGTGATGAATTCAAGAAAGCTAAACCTCCTACATTTGATGGTGATGTAAAGACTGGACAAGAGGCTGAAGCTTGGCTTCTGGGGATAAAGAAGTACTTTCAAGTGCATGATTATTCAGGAAACATGAAGGCAAGAGTTGCCATATTCAATCTAAATGGAATGGCATCCATTTGGTGGGAACACTTCAAGCAAGTGAAGAGGATCAGTGAAAGAATACTAAAGTGGAAGCAGTTCAAGAAGTATTTCAAGTAGAAATACCTATCTGACAGGTATTATGATGACAAGATTAAGGAGTTCCATGAGTTGAGATTGGGACAGCAGACCATGGAAGAATATGCGAATAGGTTTTTGGAGCTATTGAGGAATGTCCGGTACATCAGGGATGAAAAAGTGAAGGTCCAGTGTTTTCTAAGTGGATTACCCCAGTCTTACAAAGATAGAATTGAGTTCTATGAACCTAGAACCCTTGAAGAAGCAATAAGGAAAGCTAAGTATTGCTATGAGCAAAGCAAAGGTAAGCTGGATTACCATAAGGCATGGAAGGACAAGAAGAACGAGAAGTTTGACCAAAGAAAGAAAGGTTCCAAACCTTCTAACTTCAAGAATCAGCAGAAGCAGCCATCCCAAGCTACGAGTAAGCCAGTTGGAGTGACAGGAGAAAATCCTAAAGATCCACAACTGAATAGAGGGCCACTTCAATGTTGGAAATGTGGAGGACCCCACATGCGTAGGAATTGTCCACTCAAGAATCAGAGTGCAAGGCCAGCTTATAATATTCAAGAAGTAGAAACAGTGGGTCAAGTAGCAAGGGCAGTTCCTAGGATCTATGCAACACTGGAGGACCGTCAAGCAGATCACCAGTCAGCTGTGGTTGAAGTAGCAGGTAAGATTGCTAAGCAATCTATTTCTATTTTGATTGACCCTGGTTCTACTCACAGTTACATTACTCCTAGAGTAGTAGAGATTTGTGCTTTTAAGAAAGTAAAGCATAGGAAGTCTTGGTTAGTCCAGCTAGCCACTGGAACTAAGAGAAAGGTTAGTGAAGTGGTGGATAAATGTCCATTGGTCATGAATGGATTGGTCACTTGTGTAGATCTGAATGTTCTACCGCTTGGTTCCTATGATGTTCTCATTGGAATGGATTGGTTAGAAGCTCACAGGGTGAAGCTTGATTGCTACAATAATACTTTTGAATGCATGAATGAAGAAGGGAACCTAGTTGTTGTGAAGGGTATTCCAAAGGTGATTTCAGTGAGGCAGGTTTCAGCCATGCAGTTAAAGAAGTTCTGTAGGAAGGGTCGCCAGTTGTATGCAGCTCAAATTTTGGAGGAAACGAGAGATGAAACCCCTAGGTTGGAGGACTATCAAGTGTTACAGGAATTCAGGGATGTGTTTCCTGATGAGATTCCAGGGCTTCCTCCAAAGCGGGACATTGATTTCACTATTGAACTTGTGCCAGGAGCAGCACCAGTGTCCAAGGCACCCTATAGGATGAGTACACCAGAGATGCTAGAATTGAAAATGCAACTGCAAGATTTGTTGGAAAAGAAGTATATCCGACCGAGTGTGTCTCCTTGGGGAGCACCAGTTCTATTTGTAAAGAAGAAAGATGGTACACTCAGGTTATGTATTGATTACAGACAGTTGAACAAGGTTACTGTGAAGAATAAATATCCTTTGCCTAGGATTGATGACCTCTTTGATCAAATGAGAGGAGCAAAGGTATTTTCCAAGATTGACTTGAGGTCTGGTTACCATCAGGTGAGAATCAAGGATGAAGACATTCATAAGACAGCCTTCAGGACAAGGTATGGGCATTATGAGTTTGTAGTGGTACCATTTGGTCTCACAAATGCACCAGCTACATTTATGTGCCTTATGAATAGTGTCTTCAGCAGGTATTTGGACAAGTTTGTTCTTGTTTTCCTTGATGACATTCTTGTTTATTCTAAGAATGAGGAAGAGCATGAAGAGCATTTGATATTGGCATTGCAATTGCTCAGGGAGCATCAGTTGTATGCAAAACTGAGCAAGCGTGACTTCTATAGAGATAGAATTCAGTATTTGGGTCACATTATCTCGGAGGAGGGTATCTCTGTGGACCCTGAAAAGATTGAAGCCATTATGAATTGGCCTACTCCAAGAAATGTGACAGATGTAAGATCTTTCATGGGACTTGCAGGATACTACAGGAGATTCATTGAGGGATTCTCCAAAGTTGCACATGCCATCACTTCTTTGCAAAAGAAGGGGATGAAGTTTGAATGGACATCGAGGTGTGAAGAAAGCTTCCAGCAATTGAAGAACCTTCTCACCAGTGCACCAGTGTTGAAGGTTGCAGATCCAAAGAAAGATTTTGTGGTGTGTACCGATGCATGCGGACAAGGGCTTGGAGGAGTCCTTATGCAAGACAACCATGTGATATGTTATGAGTTAAGAAAGCTGAAGGAGCATGAGAAGAACTACGCCACTCATGATCTAGAGCTTGCAGCCATAGTACATGCTCTCAAGATGTGGAGGCATTACTTGATGGGTAGGAGATTTGAGCTCAGAACAGACCATTGTGGTCTAAAGTATCTGTTTGATCAACCTACGTTGAATGCTAGGCAAGCAAGATGGCTGGAATTTTTATGTGAATTTGATTTCGAGATCAAGCACATAAAGGGAAAGGAAAATAAGGTAGCTAATGCACTTAGCAGGAAAATGCAAGAAATGCATGTGGCATCTCTTAGTATTTGCCAATCAAATTTGAGGCAGCAGATTGTTAGTCATGTTGCTGGAGATGAATTGTATGAGCAGGTAAACGACAAATTGCAACAGCAAAGCCTTGAGAAGAGGTACGAGGGATATAAACTGGAAGAAGATGGACTTCTCACTTTTAAAGGCAGAATTTATATTCCGAATGTAGAAGATTTAAGGAGAGTTGTTATGGATGAAATCCATCAAGCTTCGTATTCTGGTCACCCAGGATATCAGAAGACAATTGCTACAGCTAGAAAGCAGTACTTTTGGCCAGGTATGAAAAAGGATATGGCTGAATACATTTCAAGGTGTATGAAATGTCAACAGGTAAAGGTCGAGCATCAACATCCAGCAGGTTTGTTGCAGCCTTTGCCAGTTCCAGAGTGGAAATGGGAAGTTATTTCCATGGATTTTATTATAGGATTGTCGATGACTTGGAGACAACATGATTCCATCATGGTTGTGGTAGACAAGTTGACAAAGGCAACACATTTTATACCAGTTAAGTCTACGTATGAGGCTGGTGACATTGCCAAGATCTTCATGAAGGAGATATTCAAATTGCATGGATTGCCGAGGGCAATAGTATCTGACAGGGATGTCAAGTTCACTTCCAACTTTTAGAAGGGGTTGTTTGCAGATTTGGGTACAAAGCTAAACTTCAGCACTGCATACCATCCTCAGATAGATGGTCAGACCGAGAGAGTTAATCAGGTTCTTGAAGACATGCTTCGCATGTACGTAATGGACAAACCAACCAAGTGGGAAGATTACTTACACTTGGTAGAGTTTGCTTATAACAATGGACATCAAGCGTCCTTGGGGATGAGTCCGTATGAAGCTTTGTATGGAAGAAGGTGTAGGACACCTGTGACTTGGGATAATCCAGTGAACAGGATTGTGCTTGGACCGGAATTGCTCAAGGAAATGGAGCAAGAGGTCGTGAAGATCAGGCAGAAGCTGAAAGCAGCACAGGACCGACAGAAAAGCTATGCAGATAAGCATAGGGTGGACAGGGAGTTCAGTGTTGGGGATCATGTTTACCTCAGAGTGAGGGAAAGGAAGAGTTCCTTGAAGCTTGGTAGTTGTGCCAAGTTGTCACCGAGATACTGCAGGCCGTTTGAAGTGCTTGAAAGGATAGGGCCAGTTGCATATAGAATTGCATTGCCTGCTAGCACTAGAGCTCATAATGTTTTTCATGTTTCTTTGCTTAAGAGATATGTACATGATCCTAACCATGTGATAAATTGGGATGTGATTCAGGTGGAACCCGAGATAGAGTTCCGAATCGAGCCAATGCGCATCCTCGACAGGAAGGTCACAATGCTCCGGAACCAAGCCATAGGGCAGGTAAAGGTGCAATGGGAGCACTTCGGACCTGAAGAGGCTACATGGGAGCTGGAGGATGCCATGCGATTGGCACATCCATTTTTGTTCAATTCTGCGGAACACTGAGGCGATACCAGTGTAGCATTTTGTTCAAATTTTGTAAAGCACTGAGGACAGTGCTATTGAAGAGGAGGGGAATGTAATGTCCCGGTTTTGACCCCATTACATTAGATGTATATGATGTACGTATTGTAAATGATCATGGTGTGGAGTTAAAGGCCAAGGCCCCACCAATGATTGGTTATGCTATGTTTTGGATTTAAATTTGTCACTGATGGTATATCGGGGCATGCGGCATATATTATGTTTTCCATCATGTAAATATGCATCATAATTAATTAAATGAATCCAACCAGCTACGGTCGCGGCAACTAAATAGAAAGGGGCATGATTTTCACAAGGATAAGGATGTGGGGAAATTTGTCAATCTTGAGCCAAAAAGGAAAAAAAAACCCTTGTGTCATCTTCTTTTGTTTTATTCCAACCACCTTCAGTTAATAATTTATGCTGGTAGCTGAGGGAAGTTATGGCAGTTAATTGTTTTTGGAGTGGGGTGGCAAGATTGTCAGTCCATGCCTCCATGCACACTCCACCCATAGTTTACTTCTGAATGGAAAGGAAAAATGCACTCTTCACCCACGCAGATTTTCTTCCTCTCTCCACGAGTTGCTGAACACCCACGCACTGAAATTTCACGTCCTTCCTATCGTTTATTCATCCACAGGCATAAACAGAGCTGTTTTTCCTCACGCAAGACCTCCATTGTCTGTTCCTTTCCTCACTGGGTCGGATTGCTCCCTCACGCACAGGAATTTTCCTGGTTTCCAGCAAATACAGCGAGCTGAGAGCTGTGAACTGTGCGTTTTCACCCACGATTTCCTGAGAAGAGCCAATCACGTCCTCAGCTGTATGTTCTCCTTACAGACCGGTATGGTTGTGTAATTTCCATCATTTTTATGCTGAGACTGGAACTGTTTTTCTTCCCCCATGTTTACTGGTTAGTTGGGACTGTGTAATTCAATTTTTGGGAGTCGTTTTGGCCACGAGAGGGCCAAGAACGACTCAGAAATCGTTTTCCCCGTTTAAGCTGTGACAGCTAAGTTAATCGCGGGAGTGCAATGTTTGGTCTTCGGACTGTGGGAGGAGTAGGGATGTTGGCTTAGATTTTGCTTGATAAACCTGGTGGCTGGAAACCACACAGACAGAGCTAGAGGGCTGGCCTTCTTCTCCATCACCCATGAATAGCACTGGAAGAAAATGCAGGGCTTGAGGGACTGTGTAGCAGAGAAGGGACTGATTCCTTGTGTTGGGTGTGTTTGGGTGTCTTAGAGGTCAGGCTAGTTCTGGTGTAGGTGTTCTTGGCTCTGTAATGAGCTCACCAGCTTAGCAATTTTCCTTCTCCATCCCCTTAATGGCCTGATAAACCCAACTGTGTTGGCTTGGTTGTGTTTTGTATATCCCTGGCTATGTGTAAGCCTGCTAGTTCCCTTATTCCTTGGAGAATCATGCCCATCTCAGGGGTGGTAGCGCTGCTGAGAGATTAAGGAGCACGTTGGCCTATGGTTGGGTGGAACGTTGCAGCGACGTAGCTGGTTGCGGAACGGAGCTTTCATGAGATAAGTCCTCTTCAGTATTTTACCTCTGCAATTCTATATTTACTGTTAATTAAAATGAAATGAACATGTTGAAAGAATGCTTGTTTGAATGCATGATGTTTCCGCTGTGTCTGATAGATAATTGCATTCGTGCATGATAAATTCTCATATGTGCATATTTAAGTTCAATGCACATGTTTAAGCATTCTGTTTATGCCATTTTTATGCCTGTACATGTTCATGGGTGGATAGCCCGGGTGTTCAATGATTGAGTCGCGTCTTCCTTACCGGTCGGAGGCATGGGGACGTGACAGTTACTTTTAACTTGCTTTCAGTTAATTTTTCTTACTTCTTATAAAATTTATAATCGAAAATCAAAACCCCAAAACACAACAATTACAAATGTCTTTACCTTAAATTTCAAAACCCACTATTAATAAGTAGTCTCCCAAGGTAAGTCACAAAGTTTGGCTTGCTAGAGTAAGAAATCATTGACCATTTCTCTCATATACACACACACACACACACACATGCACAATTCAAAGATGATCGTAACTTAAGTTAGTCCTTATGGAAGCAATAAACATAAAGATTGATAATTTAAAATAAACATAATTTAAAATCCTTTGGGGAAAATAAATAATTTAAATACCTAACTATAACTATAACAAAAAATAGAAATAAAATTTAAAGCCCTTCGTGGTATTTACTATGGGTGGCATGACTATTTTTTAAGTCCTTATGGAAACAAATGATTAACTATTAGTATCATTACATAAGGAAATGATTTTATATTACTTTAGCAACTATTGTCATTAGGGTAGTTCTAGAACTATTACACATTGGTAAGTTTTAAAGTTTTATAACCCCTGCTTGAAACATATTTCATGAACAAACACCTCCCTAATAACTACCCACCTAATGATATTCTTAAAAATAAATAAAAACAAATGCCAAGAGTTGTAATCATTTTTTAATGTTTCATACAACATTAAAAGGGGGTTAAACCTGCCACTGATAAAACTTGAAATAATGTATTAAATGAAACAAATAAAACTTGAAATAATTACCATTCTTCTCTTAAGTACTAACAAAAAAACACTAATTAAACAAACAGAGCTTCAAATAATTTCTTAAACGAATTCATAGGTTTGGTTCACATAATAGCTTTAAAATTTTCTTTCATAGATTTGGATCGAGAGTCCAAATGATCCTAAAATGTAATTGAATTATTAACAATGTAAAAGGACCCATATTTTAACCATAGACTATTAAGATTGCTCTTATAAGCAAGCACTCTTTTCAAATAGATTAGCCATAAATTAAGCACAACTATTGAAATAAACAGACCTTAACCAACTAACATTGTTAATAAAAATTTTAATATTAAGTGTTCAAAATCTTCTGAAATGTAATAATTATAATGATTTTGCATCTCTATTAGCACAAAATCACAGAAAGTTATAGCATTGACCACTCATCTGTCTATTGATTCGGCTCATCTGCTCCCCTGGTTGTGTGCAAATGAAAGTGGAAGAGCCATTACTGAAACAAATAAAACTTGAAATAATTACCATTATTCTCTTAAGTACTAAAAAAACACACTAATTAAACAAACAGACCTTGAAATAATTTCTTAAACGAATTAATTGAGAGTCACTAAGGTTTGCATCAGAGAATTGCTTTAACAAATGCTTTCATAGCTTGGGTTGTTAGTTAAATCGGTTACATAAAGTAAATTATGATTTTCTTTACCATTTCCCATTATTGACTACACAATATTAGTATTGATTTCTTGTTCAAAGTCCAAATGATCCTAAAATGTAGCTGAATTATTATGACCCCAAGTTTAACCATAAACTATTAAGATTGTTATTATAAGCAAGCATTGTTTTGGAATAGATTAACCAT
Source organism: Pseudotsuga menziesii (assembly GCA_001517045.1). Taxonomy (NCBI): domain Eukaryota; kingdom Viridiplantae; phylum Streptophyta; class Pinopsida; order Pinales; family Pinaceae; genus Pseudotsuga; species Pseudotsuga menziesii. The sequence goes on along the minus strand of LPNX010719346.1, from coordinate 549,071 downwards.
AAGAAAGCCTTAACCAACTAATATTATGATATGACTATGGTTTGAAACCTCGAAATGCTTAAAATATTGTGAAATATATTAATTATAATGAATTTGCATTTATATTAGCATAAAATTACAGAAAGGTATAGCGTTGGATGCAATAAGCACACTGGGCTCAACCACTCGTCTGTCTATTGATTCAACCACGTGTCCTTCCCCGCCTGTGTGTTTCGTGCCCAATGGTGCCTTTCTGCATGGTTTCCTACTGCCAAACAACTTTATGTGCTTTTTGTGGTCACCCTTGTCCACAATTCCCCTATGCACTAGTAAAATTGTTGTATGAGGGGTCTTGGAGACAAGCATTCTTGTTCTCCTCACCTCCCATGAAATAGGCTCTCCGACATGCAATACACTGGAGTATGTCCTCAACCTCATCACCACCTTAGAGAAAATTAGCAAGTGGGAATTACAAACTAGGTGATGAAGACTTTGGACACCCACCACCCCAGTACAAGCATTCGCTCCGACTGCCTATCGCTGAACATGGATTCCATACAGTAGGACTTTGGAAGTCATGACCTCTTCGAGGATTTCTGGGGACACACTCCAGGGACAGGAAAACCGTCGTATTGTGCAGCTGGAAGTATTCCTATTCGGAAATTTTCAAAGTGCATCACATCCAGGCCCTGATGGTTGGAAATTTCCTGGTGCAGACAACCAGGATGATAAAGGAACATAATTTCATATTCTCCAACCATCAGTACCCCCTAAAAAATGAGCTTCTGGAACCATACAGCCATTCCTGTCTAAAAGGAAACTCAAGCCCTCACGTAATTAAGCACTTTTGGCCTTTTCTCTCAATGCTCATTCATCCCCATTTTTCAGCAGCTCTATAGGGTGGTGCTATATAGGGTGAGCCAGACAAACTGGAAAATAACTTACCAGCATAGTTGCACACTTGACAACTGGCAATCATAACAATAGTACAAGTGACAAGTGAGCGAGGATCTTCACTCCTTGCAGAAAATCTAGTGAAGTCATCTCCTATGATATTCAATTATCATATTGTCCATGGATAAGACCTTAGGTGTTCTCCCGCATTGCTTCCCAAGTGGGTCAAGGAATTTGGACTTGACCTTCCTTGCCCTTTCGCATATGTTGTAGGTGGGATAAGAACGAATTCACCTGGCCACGTTTCTTTGCTTCATGTAGAGGCAAGATTTACTGTTTCAAATATCTAAATTTCATGATGGATCCTCGGAGTTGGGACAGCAGACGATGCTAGGAACATGATCTTGACCTATAGAATGTTGCGAATGGCGTCTGGGGACTCAATTACTGGTCAAAAAAAACATAGCATACGTGGGAGTGTCCTTTCTGTACCAGGTTCATTGGGACATTTTGTCCACGCTGAGAGATTTGGTTCATTAGCCGATCTCGAACCACATATATTTCATTTGTTTCTCCATCTATATTCATCGTTGATCAGATTCTTATCAATATTTGCATAATTTAATTCAACGGAATCAACAGAGACCCTCGATCTACAACCTGCCTTCATTTGGACCGCCTAATTGTGGGTACATTTTATACTTCTCCAAGCTGGTCCAATTCAATCCATTGTGCAAATCTCATCTGCGGACTATTTTTGATCCCTCAATCAAATATCAAATGACATATATACCGTCCATCGTCATCTTGCTAAACTTTCCCGATACCCGCAACCTGTAATTTCCGGGTTGCGGATTGCAGGAACTTGAACTGTATTATTATTATTCGCAATTTTCAGCATAATCATTGTACGCGTTAATTCTAGGTCACTGTCAATTATTTTTCATTATTTCTTGCATACTTTATAATCCAAAATCGAAACCCCAAAAAAATCAATTATGAATGTATTAACCCAAAATTTCAAAACTCGGTATTAATATGCACTCTCCCAAGGTAAAAAACAAAGGTTGGCTTGCGAAAAGACAGAATATTTTTACCCTCTTGGCATTTTTTTGCACCTCTTGGTGAAAATGCTAGTTATAAATGTTGGTCAGGTTTACCATGGTATGTAATAAACCCGCACATGTTGGTGAGATTTACTATGGTACATAATAAACCCACACATATTTGGTTTAAAAAAACACCCCCATTTAATTACCAATATATATATCATTATATATTTCAATATATATATATATAAAAGTTGGTACGGTGGATATTTTGGTAGGTAATAGACCCATTTGCAAATATATTTTTTTATTTATATCATTTTATATTTCAATATATATAAAAAAACATTAGTGTCGTGGATATTGTGGTAGGTTATAAACCCAAAAATTCATGGTTCAAAAAAACCTCTATTTAATTAAAAAACAATTAATGTGGTCAACATTTTTTGATTCATTAATAAATCTCCAATATAATCATTTATTAGAATTAGTGGAGAAGGGATAATACTCATTTATTAGAATTAGTGGAGAAGGGATAGTACTCATTTATTAGAATTAGTGGAGAATAGGTTATCATATTAATTTCATTTTGAAAACCAATACAATTCGGGGAACCCTGGGCAAAGATTATTTCAATATCCGAGAAAATTAAGGGCAGGGGTAGAGAAATTATATTATTAAAATATTCCCTTATTTTGGGATTATATAGTAAAAAATGGTTTAAGACCTATATTGTGTTTGAATTTCAAAGCAATTTGATTGGCTAATACATGATGACATGAATTTGAATTAGGGTTGAAAGGCCCATTTTGAGTTGAAATTTCCTCTAATAGTGTTATGACCTCCGCTACATGCTCTTTTCCTTGTAGTGGAATTATCATTATAAGGGGTATGTGTTATATATGTTGGGAGTTTAGGGGTTAGGGGTGATGAAGTTTATAATAGTTAGGTGTATGGGTTTATGGGTGCTATTTATAGAGGTTATAAGCTATATGGGTTATGGGTTATATTATAGGTTATATAGGGTTAGGGGTAAAGACTTTTATACGGATTAGGGGGGATAAATATTATCAATATTAGGGGTTATAACGGTTAAACATATTAAAATTAAAGAATATATGTGTTGTGTTATGGCTTATGAGTGTAATGGGACATTTTAACTAAGGTTTGTATGAATGGTTTTAAGAGTGAGGGGCTATACAAGCTACATGAAAGTGCTCACTAATATTATGTATTAGGGTTATATCATGGAAAATTTTAGGGGATAAAATTAGCACAAGGGAAAATTTTAAGGGTTTTAAAATGAAAATGGGTGATTTTTTTATATTACACTCATTTACTATGTTTATCCCACATTTTATTTTAAAAAATGTAATGAATGGAAGGTTATCCTAGTCGTATTTAGGAAGGGGAGCCAAGAGAAAACAATTTTGCCTTCAAAATTTCGATTGGAATCTTCTAATCACCCTAAAAATTTGACTGGTAGCTCCCATTCACCCTCAATTTCTATGAATGGAAGTTGATACGGGCTATTTCTCCTTCCACCCACCCTAGAAATCAAGGTCAAGGTTATAATTGTCTTGATTTTATAGATCGAATCCAGTTTTACAGTTGCATTCGCCCCTAATTTCATTTAGTTAGTAAAACTTGTTTTTTGTTTGTTCTGTACTGTTCAAATTATATGTGTGTGTACATGTTTGATGGGAATTTGGGTTTGTAGATTTAACAGAGCAATGTCAAAATAATAAAGTTCAAGTGCTTGTACACTACATCTCTATCCAGAGTATATTATTTTTATTTGAAGTGCATGATACATTTCAAGATGATGTTGTCCTAAGTTACGCTAGGAAGACTTTCAAGGCTATATTTAAATTGATTTTTATTTATTTAATAGGTCTACTACTATTGTAATTTCCTATTTGATGAGATACAAGTTATGGAGACTTGCAACAAGCTATAATTGGGTGAAAGAGAGGAGACAAATAATCAATTTGAATCCACATAATTATGTTAGAAAGAATAATATATTTGTTTACCAGTAATGCTGGTCAGGTAATGGTCTGCATCCGGGTCAGGGAGTGGCATGGAATAGAGGCTATAACGAAGCTTACGTTGTTCACTATTTGAGGGTCAGACACCAAGAGTCTTTAGGGAGGGGGGGTTCGAGCCACTAGGGTCAGGGAAAGGGGAACTATCATTGTTGAACCCCTATAAATAAATTAAATAAATCAAGGCATCAAGAGAATGCTAAATAGTAATTAAATAATAGCATATGCACTCCTTGATCTCATTTTATGTTTTTAGGGCCCACTTTATGTTTATGATGTTGCTAACTTGTTAGGTCGCCATTCTCACTTGATTAAGGAATGCTTTATTTTATCTTGTGTTTTGTATTTTCTCTATGAACAAATTGACATACAACAAAAATGTTGGAAGTTGCAAGAATTTGCAATGGCAAGGAAAACTTTTTATTTATTCAAAATGGAATTGTTGCCAACCACAACAATAGTCCTGACATAATAAAATGAGAAAATATGATATAACTCATAGAACTTTGTAGTAATCATTTGTTTTAAATTCCATTTTATATCTTAATCAATGTGATAGGTTTAGTTGCATAACCAAACCATGCGCTATTTTTAAGTAATAATTATGTTGGAACAAATGCTTCACCAACTCCAATTTTCACAACCTTAAATGGTTTAGCATTTGGGTTTGGATTTCCAAATAACACCCAGGTTGTTGGTTTGTCCTCCAACCTTATGTCAACTTTCATCAAATCCACATCTCAATCTTAAAACAACAAATTCTCCTAGCTCATGAGGCTTTACATTTTTAGCTTCTAGACAATATATTAATCCTTTAAGTAGCATGCCTACAAAAACAATAGATAATAGCATGGAAAACACATGCCATTCCCTTTTATGTACATTTAAATATTATTCAGGGCTCATGACTATTGGGAGCTGACTGATTCATAAAATTGTGGTTCTATGTTATGCACAGTTTGGGTAGTACTTATCATCCAAAGGATTGTCAATGTTAATATTGCTCAAGTAAAATTTGGTCATTGGTTATGATAATGGAACCTAAATTGTCAACTTTTAGGTTACTAGATAAGTTTTATTAGACCTTCTATTAGATATTGAACTTTCAAATAGTCAATGAACTTTTGTGAGCTCATTGGTCTTTCAATTATTGATAATACATGCTTGTTTTTTTCTACAATTCTTTTATTATTTAAATGTTATCAAATCCATGTATTTCTTAATTTAAATCAAGGTCAAAGGTCATGTAATGTCAAATTATGTCTTTACGTGCCTGCACAAAATATGCTTGTATTTAGGCATCTACTGATGTAAAACATTTTATAGCGCAATAATATTTTAATATAAATATATATAGCATGGACTAACTTTATCCCATCATTTGTTTTTGTCAGGTCCCCAACCCTCTACTCGGTGGAGAGGACGCGACTAACATCTATCAACCCGTGCAATCTAAGCCCACATGAACATAATAGATATATAAAAATACATTGACCTTAAAGCATACAAATACATAGATGGATAATAAAATGTACATGATGTATACCGTGGAATCTAGTCATTCATTCAACACATTCATGCATTCAACATGTTCATGATAATTTCATAATAATTCATAAGCAAATATAGTTGCAGAACTTAAATAAACAAGAATACTTATCTTTGGGGAATATTTTCCGGCAACCAGCTATGTCGCTGCAATGTTCCACCCAACCATAGGCCAATGTGCTCTTTAATCTCTCAGCAACACTGGCACCCCCGAGCTGGGCATGATTTTCCCAAGGAATAAGGAACACTAGTAGACTTTCCCCATAACCAAGGATACAATAAAACTCAATCAAGCAAACATAGTTGGATTTATCAGACTTACACGGGCAGTGGTTTACACTTAGCTAAATTCACATGAGACACAGCCAAGCCAACATATGGGTTTATCAGGCTACTAGCCAAGCCATCCTGCCAGTTGGGTTTATCAGGCTACCAAGGAGGTAGAAAGGCTGACTTCTAAGCTAGTGAGCTCAATCCAGAGCTAAGAACACCCACACCGGATCTATCCTAACCTCTAAACACTTACACACCCAATAGAAGGAAGCATCCCCTTCTCTGCTACACAGTCCCTCAGGCCATGCATTTCCTTCCGGTGCTATTTAGGGTATGCAAACAAGAAAACTAGCCTTCTAGATCGGTCAATGAGTTTCCTTCACACACTAGGTTTATCAAGCAAGTCTAGACTCCATTTCCATTCCCCAAATTAGTTCAAATGCCAAACATGGATACACACACAGTGATCTCAGTCTTGGGATTTATCAAAACGTAAGCAAAAGCCAAGTAATTACACATGCACACACTAATTTATGAATTTCTAAACATTGTTGGTGCCAGACCAACTGATGCAAAATACCAAAATGAAAACGTTGCTGGTCTTTCCAACAAAGACACAAAATCGGATTCAAGCAATCGTGTTCATGAAAACAACTAGAATGCAGGGTAAAATGTGAGAGATAACAAATCCACATAGGAAAGCAAAAAACATGAAGGATTCAGATCTTCGAATAGGAGAAAATCGTAAACAAAACAAAAAATGTAGAATAGGAGAAAATCTCCAAGGGTCTAGAATCAGAATCATTTTTTGCTTGCTTCCTGCTGTGTGAATTCCCAATTGGGTTTCCAAAAACGTTTTTCCCGTCCAAATCATGAGGGAAGGTGAAACACTGCCGCATGAGGAAAAAATGGACGTTTTCTTCAAGAAAAATTAAAAAAAATGTTTTTCCAGAAATGGTGCTTTTCCCATTTTGAATTTTTTGTCCCACTCTTCCAATCCCCCACTCCCTTATCCTTAGGAAAAATCATGCCCCCCTCTCATTTAGTTGCGTTGACATAACTGGATGTAGGTTTTTAATTAAAATTGCAAATTTAACATGATGTCCAAAATAATAATGTGTCGGCTAGCACAAAATACCATCGGCCCAACCTTAATCGCCGAAACATAAATACTAAATCGATGGCGGGGATTTTTCCTATCTCCACACCATGATTATTTACATCATTTATTTAAATGCAAATGGGGTCAAAACCGGGGTGTTATAGTTTTTGTTGAAAGAATGTGTTTTTTAATTTATCGTTACAATCTAATCACATTTGCATCCCATTACAACAACATTGATTTTGTTTTATTGCGTCGAGAGGCGCTCTACAGCTCAGTGTGGGGGAGATCTTGTAACGTTACATAACGTTATGTAACATTTTTTTTAAATAAAAAAATTAATTATAAGCCTAAATAAATGACGGTAAAAAAAACAACCTAATATGGGGGAGATGTTGTAATCTTCCTACCTAACAAAATAATAAAAAAGTAAAAAATTTAATTATTTGTAAAAAAAATGTGGGTCATGAAAAAAACACAATATAGGGGAGATGTTGTAATGTTCCTACCTAAAAATATAATAAAAAATAAAAAATTGAATTATCTGCAAAACAATGTTGGCCTTGCACATGGTTTTAAAACTATGTGCAAGGCCTTCTAAACAACCCATGGTTTAGGAGGGCCTTGCACATGGTTTTAAAACCATGTGCAAGGCCTCCTAAACAACCCATGGTTTTATTGTACATGGTTTAGGAGGGCCTTGCAAATGGTTTTAAGACCATGTGCAAGGCCTCCTAAACAACCCATGGTTGTAGGAGGGCCTTGCATATGGTTTTAAAACCATGTATAGGGAAATGTTGTAATGTTCATTCCTAACAAAATAAAAAATAATAAAAAATATTAAATGTTGGCCATAAATAATATTAAATATTAATAATAATAAAATTATATGTGGACCTTAAATAAAAAGATGTGTCTTTTGGTTTGAATCAAATCAATGGCTATATATAGGACACACCAAATTTGATAGTTCCATAAATAATATTAAATATTAATAATAATAAAATTATATGTGGACCTTAAATAAAAAGATGTGTCTTTTGGTTTGAATCAAATCAATGGCTATATATAGGACACACCAAATTTGATAGTTCATTGAGTGCAATACCTAAGAAGAGGCTTGCACCTCGAGAGATTTGATCCCTCTCGGTGCTTGATAGAGCCTAGGATTTGGATCTACGCTGGTTATTTATGTGATAACTTTTCATTATGTTGATAGATTTGTTAATGACTTATGGATATTATATTTAGATTTCATTATATATGTTGACATTCTATATATCTTGGAAAATGATGTTGATATGTACAATTGTTTATAAGGATTTTGTCTAGAGTTACAAATCAAACAATTTTCAATGATTATACAGGTTCAAGTATTGATTGATAAAAGGATCTATTGAATATTTTTCACATCTTTTCTTTTTCTCAAGATTGTTTAGTTTCTTGTCTTAACTCTTAAGAAAGTAAAATAACCTAGAGATATGGATCATTTGAGGTTTTCTGAGACTTTCTATATCCTCTATATCTGTTGTTAGTAGATATGATATATATAGAAATAGTTTGGTCCTTTAATATTATCTTAATGTCACTCCATGCATGCCATATACACTTTTGGTACTGTCTTCAAAGATTGAAGCTCTAGTTAGTTTTGGTTAGTTGGAAACGTGACATGTTTTAAACATGAAATTGGCCAGAGTTCTATTTATTTAGTTGTTTCTTTACCTTTTAGTGAGCATTGTGGGATTTGCATCATCTTTCTAGCTTGAGGTAGAAGATTCTATAGGCTCTTTTTATTTTAATGTCTGGCTATATGGATTATGATAATCCCAAGGCGAGAATAGGAAAAAATCAAGGGAGCTAATATATTAGGATCAAGAGGGAAAATATGAGTGACAATATAAAATGTAACTGTGTATAATTGTATTTGTTATGCATTACATGCCATGGTAATTATGCAATATCCTAGTTCAGTAATTGAGAATAATTGAAAAAATATGCATCTCATGGAAAACAAGATGGAAAACATAATGCAGATGGAATTTCATTCTTAATATTCCAAGTAACACTTTTATAAACGGGAATAACAGTTATCATCATTGTTATATTTATTAGTATGTGTGACTGAATATGGTTAACAAAACACAAATTAACCTTAATACCTTGATTTACCTCATTTTGTGAACTGATGTAGGCCACTTTAGAAACATTGACGCTCTCATCATTGCCCATGCTAGAATATGAGAACCCAAAATCCTTGTTCCTCCACAACCTATTTCCCCCTAGAGACTGTGTGGAAGTGCTTTATATGTCAACTTGACAAGCCCCATTTTCATCAATGATAGCCAAGGAATATTGGTTATTGTATTGAACTATGAAATTATGCAATATGGACATCGCCTCTCTTCATTATGTTCATAAATATCCCCCCACCCTCCATGAACTTGGGCCCTCTATTAGCAATGAGTGCTCTATCCATCTAAGTGGCTAGAAACATATCACACTCATTTTTAGCTCTTTGCCATTATTAATTCAAGAAGGAATGATGTTATATCTTGATAAGAATGTATTGATTGACAATTATGTTGTGGATTGGGACAATGAAGTGCAATGGTTTTATAACTGGGGTATCTCGCTCAATTTTAGATTTTTGTGATTTGGCCTTAAAAAGCATGGCTATTCACATCAAACTTTTTTGATGACTTTGAAATGCTAATACCATTCGCCAAGAATAAGATATTCCTTTCGCAGGTTTGATATGGTCCATTTTCGCTGCAACTTACTCTGGTCTCCTCATCATTATTAATGCAAGATGGAACCATATTTAGTTCTGGTAAAAATGTATTCAATGCCAATTGTGTTGTGTATTGGGACATTGATGTGCATCAATTTTATGTCTAAGGTATGTTATTTTTGGATTTTTTGATTTGGCCTTGAAAGGACCATTCACATAAAATATGTGTGATGAGAAAATGCTAATAACCTTCCCCAAGAAGAATATTCTTCTATTGCAGGTTTGATATGGTTTGTGGAGTTAATCCTCTTAATGTGTGCATTATTTCTATGTTAAATGTGAGGATAGTTTCTAAACCTAATTATAATATTTCAAATGCAGGAAGAAATCATCGGATCCAGCTTGATTACAAGAGAATATTGAATTCTAAATATATGTTCACTGGTAGAATAGAACCAAACAAATTTCTATACCATTAAGAACATAGGAATCTAATGACATATGTGCTACATTTGGTATGGGAATAAGAGTAATAATAATAATAGGCTATTTTTTTAGGCTAAGAAGGATACTCTATCATGAACATTTTGATTAGTTTTAGAAAAATTTTATTATTTGTATTCGTGTGTACTTAATTGAGACCTTCTCTGGAACTAGAGCGGGGAAACACATTTACAAAAGAAACTTGGAAGACATCTATCAGATGAAGTAAATGTTGATTTATGAATGTTCTTATTTAATTTCAAACTCATTTGCAAAAGAAATATGATATTATCAAGTATAGGTCTAACTGGAAATCATTTTTCAATTTGTACACCATCTTGAAGATTAGTCACCGCAAAGTACACTAACTCACAACATGCAGTATCCCGCATTAACAAAATTTATGTTATAATAGAGGAAAGGTAGAGAGCCCATTGAAGTTGCACGTCGAGCTGCTAAAATGTTTGATGATCCCATACAAATGGCATTGATCAACTTTCTTCAGTAAAAACTGAATTTCGGAATAATAGGACCTACTAATGTAGATGGAGAATGTAGGGTTCCCACCATCACTTTTGTTTACATGAATAATATATTCTATGACATCAACCAATCTCTTTAAAAAGGGGGTTTTGAAGTTAGGAATGGTATATGTGTTCTTACAGGCTAATATAAGCTTTATGTGCATATGATCTCCTATTCATCAACATTTTGAAAGGGGGTAGTAAAAATTTCAATGATCCATTACAACACTCCTTCTAAGGTGCCCAATATCAACTCTTGCTTGAATGATATTTTATGAATGAGAGAGAAATAAATTTTTGCATCTAGCCATATGGGGCCTCGTATCAAGGGCCATCAATCTGCTCTGAGATCTTAGTTGTTTTAAGTTTAATAAAAAATCTTGCATTTATTTATAGAATATAAATACCATGATAGCCACGTCGACTATGATATTTTGTGGGAAAACTTATAAGACAACAAGCTCAAATTTGAATGCCAACTTTACATTGGTTGTTATATCCTATTAATTAGTGTTGATCATCTTGTTTAGAGTGAATATATTTTAGATTTTCAAAATGAATCTAAGAGTTTAAACAAAGGAGTTGAAACCTTATGATTTTGACAGAAATGTTAACATATTTGTGTAAATCATTGTTAGTTTCCTTCCATCAAATTGTAACATATTTGTGTAAAGCATTGTTAGTTTCCTTCCATCTTGTGGTCTAGAAAATTGTTTTTACTTCATAAACTTTAGTTCAGAATTTTTGAAATACATTGTTTTTAGTAATTCCCATATTTAAGTTTTTTAAATAATAACTAATCAACATTTTTGCCTTTGTAATATCCATAACAACTTTCAGATAAATCACATGTCATGGGATGAAAGTGGAGATGTTTCCCAAAATTTTCCATTTAATTTCTTGAGAAAACTACATATCTAACTTTAACCACCTGCTTGTTTATTTTCACTAGGACTCACAAACTATAACCATAACTTTTGAAATGATACAGTGTGTGTGTGAAATATGATTTTCTTAATCCACAATGAGTTACACATAATAGTTTTGAAAAAAGTACACACATATATTGCTTTTATTAAACCATGGTGAATTACAATTAATTGTGAAAACAACCAAAACATATTGCAAATAATATAATCCTCTTTAGGATATTTTAATGGTTTTGGAAATCCATCTTATAGCCATCCATGTTAAATCAAGTACTATGCATACCCCATGCAGAACAAGGCATAAATACTAGGTCATAGATTTAATTACAAGGAATCATTCAAGAGAGTTAGTTTTATAATGGAGGCTAGACAAATTCATAAGACAAGTGATGATCAAGTAGAATAAAAATACATATCTTAGAATTTTTGGAGTGTATAGAGATTGTATAATTTTCCTTATCATGTTTAGATTGATTATATATTTTTTCATGTATATTTAATAATTAAAAATAAAAATAATAAATTATTTTTCGCACATAGATATATCAATCAATATATATACTTTGGTCTTTGGCATGACTTAAAATTGCAACAAGATTCTTTAAACAAAGAAATGACCCTTATGATACAACCATATCAATGATTAGCATGTGACATTGGATTTTCTTGAGAAACAAGGGATAGGCTTAAAGTAATTTTTGGTACTAGGGTATGATCTTACATTGTTTCTGATTGGATAAGATCTCATCTTATTTGGATGGAAGGAAACGAGCCAATAACCCAAAATCCAAAGGCATTTGGCAGGAGTAGAAGTTTTCCCCCTTAACTACCAGTTGGTTATTATAGGTTAATTGTCTTTTCTTGTTGGTTCACATTTCTTGAGTATGATTCCTTTATAAATTTTCTCAAGAATTCATCTAGGGAGGAGGGTTGAATATCATGTTCACAATACAATTTCTTTCATTTTCAAAAAATCCTTTTGTTTCTCTTCATTTGGGAAAACCATTCTTTCTTTTAGAAGCATACAATACTAGTAATTTAAACACTATTTTAGGTAAACCAAATAAATTCATAAACTTTGTAATCTTCATTTTTAGAATTATGCAATTATAATAGAATTCTATAGCCGCTAATCATTTCCCATTGAATTCCTAGAACAAGAGATGTATTACCCAATTCCACATGATGATATCTTTGAAGATGTGTAGCCATCACCTACAAGGTTTCCAAATCACAAATGTAAAAAATGGAAGAACAATATGAAATCCATCAAAAAAAAATTCTCTACATTTAGAAAACAGAAAAATACAACATTAATTATTTATGTTAACCATTTTGGTAATGAAAAACACCTTGATCATTGTCTAGATGGACTTACATTGAAACAACACCTTGATCATTGTGTGGATGGTATTATAGTGAATCAACACATTTCTCTAGGGTAGAGGTTCCTTTGGGAGGCATCAGTAACAACATCTAAGGGGACTCTCAAAGAGGAAAGATAAATCACCCCATTTTAAAAACTATTTGGTGTGAATTGCGACGAACACTAAAGAAGGTTTGTAAATTGTTTCAAAAGAATATTGAATTACATATTTGCTTTCAAGGGGGATTTATATTTATGGGATTCTCTAGCACGAGGCCTTTCAATTTGCAAGTGAACACTATGGATTCAGTCATTGGTGTTAAAGAAAGAATCAAGTCAAGGAAACGATTCTCTTAGACTAGAAGTAAATGATTTTCACTTGTAAGTATCGAGTGTTATGTAAAGATAAAATTTGAAAAGATTCAATAGTATATTTGATGAACTACTTATGGTCTAGAACCAAGAATGAAGGATGTATCTTCTTCATTAGTGTTTGAAAAGTCTCTATAGAAAATGGAGATATCAAGCATACAATTCATTTATTAAAGAAACTCTTATTCATCCGAGCAAAGCTTAAGGTAGTTATATAATTTTACTGAACTCTTTCTTTGTGACTAATAAATCCCATTTCCCATCCTTTTGTATGGAGAACATTTCAAAGCTTGATCTATATGCACTTGCGAGGAGGACGCATATTATTTGAACATGCCATAATTTGCAAGGTTAATGATTTATGGGCTTCGCTTAAAAAGCTCCATACTTGGATTGACACAACTTGGTGTTCTTACATTGCAAAAGGTTTATTAACCATGGAGTTCATCACTTGTATGGATAGGGCACACATTGCTAATAGAGGGTCCTATCCCATGGAGGGTGGGGGCCTCTTTATGAAGCATTATGCCTTGGATGCAACTTTTACAAGCTTCCCACGATACTAAAATGTTATTTTGTAGATTCTTTTTGCTTATAAGAGCATTTAACCATTTCAAAATTTCCCATTAACATTGAACCCGATAGAATTCTCATGTTCTTCTCTAGTATAAAGCCAACATAAGTGTATTTCTGGTTTGGTGATGGATTTGTAAATGGTGTTTCTAGATAAGGAACTATGCCAAGGAATCCGTAGCTCAATTTAAGATTTGCATGAAACTTTTAATAATATATTTTCTATTAAGATAATAAAACTCATAACACTTGCATGGATTATTTGTGTTGCAATGCCACCCTTAATGATTTTGATCTTCCAAAACCCAAGTATTGTTGGACATATTTCCTACCAATATAATACATATGTGAAGGATATTCATATGATTTTGTAGAGCATTTAGAGGTACTAGGATACCATTGATTGAATGTTGGAGACTAGAAAGTAGTCCCTTTCAAGGCCAATTAGACATTTTTAAGAGGTAAGCTAAAAATATTGAGATTAAATTTATCGGGTATAATATGTAAATGGTGCATCCTTTTAATGATTTTTTGTTATAAACTATGAATCTTCTCAATCTATTATATGTTGCGTGAATTATGCAGTGTTTTCTTTTGTTCTCTCTCTTTATTCTTGATTTTGCAATTCTAGTCAATTATGTATAATTGGCATTTTTTAGACTGTGAGGATTTCTATTCAAATTCATATGAAGAGTTGATATGCCAATTCTTGTAACTAGTTAGATGATTTTGCAACTTGTAAATTGACCTTAAGTTCTTAAATTGAATAGATCGATCTGAATTACCTAGTTTGAGTTTCTTGCACATTCTATATCTTCAAGTAAATTTCCATGGATATTTTTTGATACAACAAATTAGATGAACTAGAACCACCTATGAAAATTTTTAAGTGGTTGATTTGTTACTTAGGAGAATGAAAAAGCATGGAATTTAGTCAAATTTAGTTTTATGTAATTGTATCCTATTGGAATTGCTTGAAGAAATACTGTGTGAATATGAAACAAATCAAATAAAATTTATTTAAATTCAACAAGCAATGGATAATGGATTTTCTAGAACCACCTATGAAAATTTTTAAGTGGTTGATTTGTTACTTAGGAGAATGAAAAAGCATGGAATTTAGTCAAATTTAGTTTTATGTAATTGTATCCTATTGGAATTGCTTGAAGAAATACTATGTGAATATGAAACAAATCAAATAAAACTTATTTAAATTCAACAAGAAATGGATAATGGATTTTCTATAGATATTACAGTTAAATGGATATGTTTTTTATTGGTATATATGGTTTTATACATTAACGAAAATATTTCCAAGTCTTCATAATGTTTTATAATTTAGTAAAAGATTCACCGACAATTTACAAGGTTTTATAATTTAGTGAAATATTCACCAAGTTTTTATAATTCAATAAAATGCTCGCCAAGATTTTACAAGATTATATAATCCGTTGTAAGATTCGCCAAAAAATTATATATACATATTATATTATTGATAAAATAGTCTTCATATTTTCTTATGTCTCATTGGGATTCACCCATTTATTATACATATAAATTTAAAGGGGTTCCTAAAATTTTCTTTAATTTTTTCTCCATGGAAAAAAGTATTTATATTCATATATGATCAAAAAATAGTATTCAGTGCCTTTCGGAAATGGGTTCTTCCAAAAAAAAGAAAAGGGACCTTCAAAAGGTTCAGAAAAATAGAGAAAAAGATGTCTTAACAAAGGGTTCAGAGCATCATTTACATCATATATTTCAATAAGTTATGCTTGAGCACAAAATTTTTCTAGAGAACGATCTAAAGGGGGGCATAAGGTACCTCCTTGGAACTCTTCCAGACGAAGGGAACCATCATGAATTAGTAACCCCTACTTTAAAAAAAACATAGGCCATAGAATTTTATTCCTGAAAGATGTGTTTAAATTGGATCAAAGGGAAATACTCACATATTTGTTTCAACTGAGCCACATGATAAACTAGCCCTATGTTTTTAGCTTCATCCAAACCTATCATATTGTTTATCACCAACATCGAATCACCAAATGCTTGAAGAGCCTAAAATCCACACCTTTTCACCTATTTTATAAGGAAGAAAAAACCATTAAACTATACCTAGTTATTAGTGTTGGGCCTTAACCATCCCTTTCCGTGAAAATAATGATCCGAGGAAAGATACAATCTAAATCTGAAGCTTCTCTTGTTCTCTTGGATGGACCCAACAAAAAATGGCCATGGCTTGATCTTATCAACTTGTTGAGGTTCAATTGTTCCAACGGATCGATGGATAGATGATGGTTGCATGAAATGGAAGAGAGCAATAGATCGAGAAACAACCTAGAAAGGACGTTTAAACTTGTCCTAAAATATACTACTATTCCTTGATAACCATATTCCTCAAGAAACTATCAAACGAAGGGATCTCAAACTGTTCAAAGCTTGTTCTTCGAAAAACCTTTTGAAGTAGGCCTCCACCAATTGCACTGACCACATCTCAGGGAAATTTAATGATATTTCCATCTCCTTCCATACCCCTTTGGAGAAACTACACTCTAAGAACAAGTGAGACATTGATTCTTCACCCGATTTGCATAGTGCACAAAAACCTGGCCTCTGAAAGTTAAACCTCTACAATCGGTCCCAAGTCAATACTCTTTTTTCAGGATTAACCAAAAATGAAAAAAATCTTAGATGGGGACTTGATTTTCCAGACTCCATGCCACCACCATTTAGGGTATCTCATGATCATTGGGAGGACATATATGTATCCCAATTTGGTTGAGTAGATTCCCTCTTCTAAATTAAAATCCCACCTAAGCACATCAACTTTACTAAATAAGTGAATATGTGCATGGGATAAAATTCCATAGAAGTTATCCCAATGGTCCTTCTAACCCCCTTAAAGCATCAAATCTTCCCCTAAAAACCATCATTGCTAACATATAGTAAAATTATTATATTTAGTAACACTATCCAAAGTAGCCTTCCCCAACCATTCTAAGTGCTTGATTAATTCCCTAGGAAGATGATCACCTCCCTACTTCCCAAACTAGAGTCCTTGTCAATTAGAACCAGATTACCATTACAAAATTTCCATTCTAAGTGGGGGGACAAGCCTAAGAAGGAATTCATGAGATATTTCCAACATTTTAAGCCCTGAGTCCTCCTCTTCTCTTGATTCCTTACCTAGTCAATAACAAAGATTGGATCCATATACTTGGCCACCAAAATATCCTTCCAAAAACTCTCCCTAGTGAAGAAGTTCCAAAGGGACTTTGCTACAAGGACTTTATTAAAGTGAAAAATGTTTTTCATCCCACAACCCCCAAACTTTTGAGGCTACTAAAGATTTACATCCTATTAAGTGAAATCCCAAATAATCCTTATTATTCCTCCATAGAAAGTTAAAACTAAGTTTCCTACTAGTGGTCATTCTTGAGATATGGTTTCTCCCATCAAATGCTGATAAACAATAATTGCTTCCAATACCAATTTCACCAAAAGTAGTCTCCCATCTCTGCAGAGCCACTTGTTACACCATAAGTTAATTCTAGCTTCCACTTTTGTTATAATCCAAATAAATCTTGTTTGGCATATAAATCAGGCTTTAGGATAAATCCCAACTATATGAAACTCCATCTTCCATCGACAGACACTCATAGGGGAAGAACCTTCTCTAGAAACCTTTATCCTTTATCTGACTAGCTAGAGAATACAATGTTGATTTACCCTCGTTAATCAGCATCCTTGAAGCTGAACACAAAACTTTTAGATTATCTATCAAACATTGACACTCTGCAAAGGATTGAGCACAAACAGGAAATATCATCCACGAAAATAAGGTGTGTAATATTCTCTCTCCCATTGAAGGAAATTCCTGATAATGTTCTCTTGGATCTTTCATACATTAGTAGACAAGTTAAACCTTCAATAACTAAAAGAAGCAAATTAGGAGAGAGAGGGAAGCCATGCCTTAGGCCTTTCATAGGTTTGAAGAATGATGAGCTAGATCCCTTGATAAACACTACAAAGAGGGGGGAAGTCACACATCCCACTATCAAGATTGTCAACTCGAGACTAAAACACACCTGTAGAATGACCGGTTCTTTTAATGAGCAATGAGGCTTTGTCATATGATTTTCAAATGTCTAGTTTAAGAGATTCCACCTTTATGTTGTGGAATTTGATGGAGTGAATCCTTTCTTGAGTGTATCCCACTTCTTCGTGGATTAGTCTCTCTTTTAAGAAACTGAATTGCTCTCTAGAAACATAATTTGATAGATAGGGTTTAATACGGAGAGCAATAATCTTAGAAATAATCTTATAGGCACCGTTGCATATAAATATAGGCCTATAGTCAGTAAATGAAGTCGGTCGATCCTTCTTTGGAATCAGAGAAAGAAAGGTGGCATTCATGGAGCGAGGAAAAAATCCTAATAAACAAGCCTTTTCTACTGGCACTTTCAAAAGATTGTCTCCAACCAAACCAAAGAAATACAAAAGAATTCAAGAGGCCATCCATTTGGTCCCGAACTCTTGTCTTTAGTGAAGGATTTTCAATCCTGCTAACAATTCATCGTTTGAGACTGCCTAAAACAACACCACATTATCTTATGGCTCCAACATAAGTGGGAGTTTTCCAATCACCTACAACAAACCTCCCATATCTTGTTGGCCCAGGTTCAAGTACTGTTTCTTGAAGCACTCCACCCCTAGCCATGCTATGTCCTTAATTATTTATTGTATTGATATATTGTAGTTGAAATAGAATTATCATATTATTGAAATTAAATAATATATAATTTTATATTTTCTTACTGTATACATGTTTTTTTTCTTAAATTTTAAATTTCATTATATGGTAAAGCACACACACACACACACACATATGTATATATATTACAAATCTTTTTATTTTTATATGTAATAGGTGTAGTTTAAATATTCTATGTTTTTGAGATTTTCTAAGTATATTTTTTGTCTTATTTTGTTTAAAGTCCACTTGAAAATTCTCAAAAACTCTCAGAATCACATATAATAGTTATGAAAATTGCATAATTTGGGTGCCATGGGAGTATCTGAGGGTGACGAGTCTATTTATGAATTCAAAAACACAAATTGAACATTTACAAATTTGGATTTTTCGACCAAAACCCTAAACAAAATTGAAAAGAAAAGAACAATTTTTTAAGTACTCACGAGGCATTTGAATTTATAACCTTCCATTTCAAATTCTTATCTCAATTACTCATTACCAATTGCTCTAACCCCACAGGATTAAAAGAAAAGAACATTTTTATTAATAAAAGCAATGCAATATTAAATAATACATTTTCTAAAAGAAATAAATAATAAAATTAACACTAAAAATAAGCAAAGAAACTGAATGAATAATCTTATTAAAGGATAATGTAAGTTAATATTTTTAATTTAATAATATAAGAAATTAAGTACAAGTATTAATAATAATACAAATAGTTAAAAATTTGAAAAGGAAATAAAATTAAATTAAATTAAAAGGATTTAGGCATAAATTTGAAGAAAAAAAGGGAAACCATAATAAATATATATATCAAAAAAGAAAAAATATATAAAGAGGGTTAAAAAACTCAAAAGAAAGAAACTAAAATAGTAAGAATAAAGAATAGAATGAAATTAGGGAAAAAAAAAGACCAAAGACATACAGGGAGAAGACCTAGTAGTATTATGAGAAGAAGACCTAGTAGTATTATATGAAGATCAACCTAGTTCTTAGGGTAGCCATCCAATTGCTATTGATTTTTTGTCCATCGTTTTTGTTAAGGTTATTCGGGTGCTTCTCAATTTCAATGTCTTCTCTAAATTTTATGTTTAGATAATGATATTCATTGGATAGGATTTTGGCATCCTCAAGGAAAATGTGATGCTTAGTCGTGTTCAAATGTTCAACTAAAAGGGAGAAACAAGATCAATTGTGTCTAATCATAAATCCTAGTTTTGAAGGACCTACCAATTTCACCAACATAAGGTATATTGTATAAACAAGTAATTACATAAACACATTTTTCTGTTAGTAGGATCAATGGGATATTTCACAGACCTAAGGGAGTTACTAATAATAACTACAGGTTTTAAATAGGTTACGATATTCTTCTTTCCCAGAACTCAAGCAAACTTAATGCGGTGGATCCAAAATATTGTTTTCATCGAAATTGTGATCACAAAAGTCTAAAAACTAAAATATATATTTATTTTTGTTTTTGAAAATATTTATTTAGTTAACCACCAGATATCCTTGGCTCTATCAAGCACCGAGAGGGATCAAATCTTTGGAGATGTAAACCTCTTCTTAAGTATTGCACTCAACTATCATTTTACATATGATTCCAAAAGACACATCTTTTTATTTAAGGTCGACATATAATCTTTGTATTATTAATATTTAATACTATTTATGGTAAGCATATAAAATTTTATAGTATTTTGTATTTTGTTATGAAAGAACATTACAACATCTCCCCCATACATGGTTTTAAAACCATGTGCAAGGCCCTAATAAAACCATTGGTTGTTTAGGAGGTCTTGCACATGGTCTTAAAACCATTTGCAACCACCTCCTAAACCATGTACAATTAAATAAATAGTTATAAATAAGTATAATTAAATATAATATGGTAGAATAAAGAGAATTGATTATATATATATATATATATATATATATGACTAAGCCAATGCGTTGATTTCAAAGTTAAAAAGTTTAGGTATATTAAATAGCTTGGATTAATAATTTGGAAATTTGTAATTTTTATAGGGATGAACTGGGTAGGAATAAATACTTAGCGAAGTTAAATTGATGATTTAAGTTAAAATAACTAAGTTAATTTAGCTCAAAGATAATTAATTATGATAAATCTAAAGCTAAAATGAAAGTAAAACACTATTTAGTAAATAGTAATTTAATATTTAGAAAACTATGAAACTCACTATAATTATAAAAGAAATGCAAATTAATTATTTTAGGGCTAGGGTTTATCTTTACCATAATTAGTAAAGATAAATTTATCTTTTTTCTTTAAGGAGGGGATTGTTCCTTTGGAAATTTTCTCACCGGGTGGTATTTCCACTATGATAAATGCTGGTAATATCTTTTTATTTGCCTGATTTACATTTAATTTGCCTGAATTATAATTTTGAACATGTTGGATTTGCCTTTAATTAAAATCTTGAAATAGCATGCCTCCGTTTTTTCTTAATTTTGTTTTTACAGAAACGTTGATTTAAAACATTTTACCTGGTTTTTCCTTATTTTTTTTATGCCAAATATTAAGACAATTTTACAGAAAACATTGATTTAAAAAATTCAATTTCGCCATCGTTAGCAATTGATGTAACTTTTTCCACTCTGGTTTACTTAGGTAATAAAATTCAATTCCGTCTCTGCTTGATTTGGATGAGCAGCAACCAACAAAGATGCGATTAATATTCAATTGTTGTTGATTGGGTTTTTGTGACAGTGTTTGTTGCTGGTCACACAATGCCAATCCTTTACATTAAACCAATCCTTTACATTAAATACCAAGACAGGATGGATTTGATTGCCGTCAGGGCAGGTGAGGAAATGTAGAAACATTATAGTACCTTCTATGACAAAGTGATCAGCAAGATTCCAAGACATCCCGTGAAGCCCAAAAGAAAGAAGTAGGCCGACTTTATAATGACTCGCCATGCCTGCACTATGCAATGTGAAATTTGTGTAAAATTTTAATAATGTTGCAAGGACAATTTAGTTGTGCTTTAACTACATTAATATTGTTTATTTTATGTCAACCACCATTAGCAATAGACAATTGTTTCCACCATCAATTGAGTTGGCAACTGTATGAGAAAGATTCATATCCAGAAAGTGGGCAGCCATTGCAATTTGTGAGACAATTATGTCATCAACATGGAGGATGGCGACATCCCATGGGTGGATATAAAATTTTCTTAGTCAATCTTAACTCTTATTTGATCTCTCTTTGATCAGTGGTATTACATACTTTACATAATTTTACAAGATCTATTCCATAGGTTTTAATTTTAATTTTAATGGGCCTGAAAAAATATTTACTTTTAATTAAATATACATCATAAGTAAATATTTATCACCTACATTTACATGAGGAATGTTCCATAAAGTTACAACATCTCCCTCATAATCTAAAATAAAAAATAAATAGAAGTAAATATTTATAGCCGGCATTTACATGAGGAACCTCACATAACTTTACGACATCTACCTTATAATCGGAAATCATAAGTAAATAGAAGTAAATATTTATAGCCCACATTTACATAATTGCATTACGCAATGTGAAATTTGTGTGTAAAATTTTAATAATGTTGTAAGGACAATTTAGTTGTGCTTTAACTACATTAATATTGTTTATTTTATGTCAACCACCATTAGCAATAGACAATTGTTTCCACCATCAATTGAGTTGGCAACTGTATGAGAAAGATTCATATCCAGGAAGTGGGCAGCCATTGCAATTTGTGAGACAATTATGTCATCAACATGGAGGATGGCGACATCCCATGGGTGGATATAAAATTTTCTTAGTCAATCTTAACTCTTATTTGATCTCTCTTTGATCAGTGGTATTACATACTTTACATAATTTTACAAGATCTGTTCCATAGGTTTTAATTTTAATTTTAATGGGCCTGAAAAAATATTTACTTTTAATTAAATATACATCATAAGTAAATATTTATCACCTACATTTACATGAGGAATGTTCCATAAAGTTACAACATCTCCCTCATAATCTAAAATCAAAAGTAAATAGAAGTAAATATTTATAGCTGACATTTACATGAGCAACCTCACATAACTTTACAACATCTACCTCATAATCGGAAATCATAAGTAAATAGAAGTAAATATTTATAGCCCACATTTACATGAGGAATGTTACATAAAGTTACAACATCTCCCTCATAATATTTATAGCTGTAATTTACATGAGAAACGTTGCAGAATGTTACTTTACAAGATCTTCCCCATACTAGGCTATAGAGCGCCTGTCGAAGCAATAATATTATACATATTTTTCTTTTATAGATAATATTGCAATTTTATTTATATTTTATATGTGTGTATTTTGAATATATATATATATATATATATATATATATATTAATTGGTTGGTGATTTTATTTATATTTTATATGTGTGTATTTTGAATATATATATATATATATATATATATATATATTAATTGGTTGGTGATTTTATTTATATTTTATATATTTATTTAGAGCTACACTTATATTTTAATTTATATGTTTATAATTATACTTTAAATTATTTTTATATTTTATACTATATTTCTATTTTATAGAAATTTTTTATTAGTTGTTATAAATAAGTATAATATTATATATTAATGTACTCTATTTTTATATTTGTTATTTAATTTTTTCATATAATTGATTTATATATTTAATCAAGAGCCACGAGGTGGCAATGTCCCTGACGAGAAGATAGAAATATAGAATGAAGAGTCTTTGTCAAAGTTGTATATGCATGTTTCAGATATATGACATGCCAAAATATTTTGACTTCACTTATGAGTGTGGTTGATATCCTAATTAACCTTAATTTTAATGATAAAATGTTGAAAAGATTAATATTGTAACAAATTTTTTTGTAAATGCCAATTGATGTAGATATACATTTTAAGAAAAACATATTTTTTATATAAACAATATTTTAAGTAACATCTTTCTCACATTTTTTTTGAAATTTCCAATACCATGTAGTTTAAAAATTTTATTCTTATTTTAAGAATATTTCAAAATTTATTTAACTTTAGAGAAAACAAATTAAACTACGATTTATTAATACTGCATTTACTAAAACTTCACTTCCACTTATTCTTGCCAACCTTCGAAATAGAAATGGGTTGTTGGAACATGTGGCAGTTATTGAGGGGCATGCGACAACCACCCTTGAAGATAGTCATTGGAGCTTTCACGGGTATTTCCTTGGAATTTTGAGGACCTTCCCAATGGAACACACAACTTAAATTGAATTGCATGAACATTAAGGTGTAGCTCAACCACTTGGACTTATAGAAATACATAGAAATGCATTAGTTTATGGCAAGTGAATGGCACAAAAAAGGTGGTAAATCATTTATCATTGCAATTTCTTTATAGATTCATAGTGCTACTTTTATTTTTATTTTTTAATTAATTAATTTATTATTGATCAAATAAAACATTGGATTATCCTTTTTAGTAAATAAAATTTAAACCCATATTAAAAAAAATAACTTTCCTCACTAAATATATATATATATATTTATTTATTTATTTATTTATTTATTTGACATACTTGTAAACATATTATTAAGAGAGAAATATGCTATTTTGTAATATATAAAATAATAAGTCTAATAATAACGATGAAGAATATTCGAACTTTTTTCATCCTATTCATTTATAATAAAAAATTACAAATCATAAAACTCTAATTCACTATTGAAATAAATAAAAAATTAAAAATAATAAAACTGTAATTCACTTTAAATGTTGAAATAAATACACCTGCAACATAAACATATTTTTCTGTAATGTACAATTGAATAAGCCTAACATGTATCTTCTTAACCATTAAAACATGTTTTTTTCCTCTTGAAACATCAAACGATTATGTTAAAATAAGTATCGAGCATATGCACTGAAAAAAAAGTCATATATGTTGATTGAACACTAATATAATGTATAAAGCCATTAATGAAAGTGCCAACTTTATGGACAAACAGAAGTCTGAGGATGTTTGAATTAATGCAAACATTTTGATAATGTTGAAGGAGACTGGAAGGAAATTTAATGGTGTTTGACCATAGTTGAACATCGAACTAATAAATTAAAATATCTATCTTTGCTCAATTTCCATTACAACAAGCAATATTCATCTTTCTGAAATCCATGGTTACACCCTCTGTTTTTTTTCTGTAATCGTCGACTCCTCTTCATTCAGAATCTCCTTTAGTGAAAATCCACTGGTTGACGAATTCCATTAAATAGTCATCGAACAAGAAAATAATGTTGTCCATGAGCACAACGGTGCATTTCCAGAGGTCATATTTTGGAATTCAATGGAGAAAATATGTGCACCAGCTTCTCACAAATAGCAGCTATTGCAAATGATAGTTATTGGTTAAATATTTATCATGCTCTAAATCCACTTGAAAGCCACATATCATCTTGGCATATATAACTTTACAAAAAATGGATATTGGGATTTTGACATTTCCCATATAGGCATTGAAGCTTAATATTTAAACAAAAACTGCAAAAAAATCTCTTTTTTTATTCTTTTCTTTAATTTTCATCACTAACCTTGAAACAAAACCTTAAAAATCCTCTTTAAACTTCAACGGAGAATATTTCTACAATAACGATAACATCATTTGCAATATAATCTAGATCATGCTGCTAATGAATAAATATGATATTCCATTTTAAATTGATATTTGAAACATGATTACAATTTATGTCCTATATAACACCAATTATGATATGCTTCATGGACTAGATCATGCTACAAATGAGTTAAAATGAGGCTAATACTTGGATGCCACAGGCGTTTTAAGTGGATTTTGGCTCTTGTGCAGTTTCTTGGCAATGTCTACCAACTAAAGCAACATGAGGGCTCCAAAAAATTATTTCAAGTAATTACTTTAGCTTGAAGCAAACGCATGCATAGGATTAACTGGCACAAAACAACAACTTTATCATTTCACCTTTGCCAAATCCACCATGAACAATGATATGTGAACAGAAACTTAAAATTTACACTAATCTGCCTAGAGCTAATTAATCATCAATAACAAAGTATTGATGCTTTATCAAGCAGTTGAAGAACACAGAAGCCCAGAAAGTTAAACGAGAAAGGATCTTATCTGGCAGTGCTTGTTCAAAATATTCTAGAACTTCCAAGGGCTGTAATGCAATCAATAAAATAACAATACATAGAAATTCTATATCTCTGGAGTTAATCCATTTCCAAGCACACTAGCAATGTAATGTTTGTTAAAAGCACATAATTGTGTGCAAACTGCAAAGTTGCAAGAAGGAAAAAAATATGGAAAATACTATTCCAATTTCCACACATGACCAATGGTAGCGGATGGGACTAGTAAAGCTCTGCATCTTAAAATCAACAGCCGAAACATGCTTAATCCAATGACTACAACTACAAGTCTACAACTAACATAAAATAAAATATAGTCTCTTCAAGAATGCTAAAATCCGAGCATGTGATTGAAAAAGAGAGAAGCGTGCAAAAAAAAACTCTAAACTATAGTCTAAAAATACCAGTAACATAAAATAAAATATAGCCTCTTCAAGAATGCTAAAATAGTAAAATCCAAGCATGTCACTGAAAATGAGAAATGTGCAAAACGAGCATGTAAGCAGTCTATGAGAAGCCGACTCATATAATATTAAGGGTGACAACAACAAGAAAATTCACAAAAAACCCCAAAAAGAAATATAGCGGTGACCCCAAACTTTATGGCCACATGCAGCCCAAAGGAAACATCTCAACAAGTATTGCAACGCACCTTCTCAATGTTAGCATAATGCACCCCTGTATGAGAACATAACTAATAATTCCAAACCCAATTTAATAAATTCATAAAGATATGAAGAATTCCATGAAGAACACTGAATAATGAATACTATGTGCAGTTTGCAATAACATCAACCAAATGCCAAAAAGTTTTACTAAGGATTCAAGAAATCAACTTCAAGACCTACATTTCTTATACAAATTGGTTGAAAATATACTATGCTTGCCCTTCTCATGTCTTAACAATAAAAACATTAATCAAGGAACCAAACTTCAAAATTATGAATCATAATAAAAATAAATGCAGTCTTAAGAAAACCATAGAAAATGCTTAGGATTGATGGGAAGTTATGCCTTGACAATAAATAACTAGCAACAAATTACCAAAATGATGAGACAAACTATCAGGACATGATAAAGAAACAAGAAGAAAAATAGTACTACTACTCCCATAGTACCATAGGGTACTAATACGACATTGCAATGCTGAAAGAATCTCCCATATTACAATTAGCTAAAGTTTAATGGGACTATTTTAAAGATTTAAACCTGTATAGCTTGAAAATTTACTTTCCAATGATCCAATTCCAAAACAATCGGTGCAATTTCGTTTGCACAAGTAATTCCGAATTTGAAGCCAAATTTGGTGCTGTTTCTCCAAATTTGAACCCTTCGCCTTTGCTTTCCCCTGCAATCTGTCTTCTCTCAAACTTGAAAGGGTGCCCTGTCGCCTGTTAATCCTCTTTATCTATAGGAAAGCCAGCTATAACTCGAATAACATACATACACATTCTTTACATTTAGAGTTCAAAGGTGATTTCCAACTGAATTGGCATTAAAATGAGTTTTAACTGAGTTAAAATAGATTATTTGCCTTCCTTTTTCAACAACCTAGAAGATGAAGATGGTGTTAAAAAAATTAAATTTGATATGAGTTTAGTCTTATGCTGATTTTCAGCCATTGGTATTGAACATAGAATGAACAGAAAATAAATTTTAAAAACTTGGAAAAAAATGCGTATTGTAGTCTAAACTATCTGTGACAATGGCGTCACCATCCTTCACATTCGTACTGCAACAAGCAAGGCTAGTCCTTTTTTCAACAACCTAGAAGATGAAGATGGCGTTAAAAAATTTAAATTTCTTGGAAACTTCAGGAGAAGGTACAATAACCATGATTTTTAGAGTTACTGTGGAATTGGTAATTCTGTTGAATTAGCAATTCTCTGCATGACGCTACTTTGGGGGAAATGACCCTAGATTATGCCTGGTTTATGTCTTTCAACAAAAGAGCGCTTTCCCATACAATGTCAATTACTTAGCCATTGGGTGGAAACTTTCCTAGGAAAATAGTTCAGTTCATGAATGGCTCAAACAAGTTTATTAAACCCTCTTCATCCCACCCCACCCCAAGCCAAACCCCACCTCAGGTTTTGTTGAGAATCTTCAATGCTCAGAACAAGAAAATTATAAGCTCATTACCAAGGATGAGAGAGTTGTAATCCCAACCAAAAAAAGTAAAAACAAGCACTATGTTTTGTTTAACATGAATAGCATACATACACATTCTTTACATTTGAACTTCAAAGCTGGTTTCCAACTGAATTGGCATGAAAATGAGTTTTAACAGAGTTAAAATAGATTATTTGCCTCAGAATTGCTGTAAACAAGGACCCGATTGCTGATTATTCTTCTCTATTCAGTGCGTCCACTTACAATTTGTCTAGACGATGCAAGGCCAAAATGGACGCCTGTCAAAGTTGCCTGTGGGAACCGCCCAGATTCTTCCATCGTGCTAGTAAACGAAGTGACTGACTGCTTCAGTTACTGGCCTTCCTTCCCTCTTCATAGTTTGCAGGTAACGAGTAAGCAAGCAACTGGTCTTCCTTGGCCTTCAAAGTCTGTAGTTGAAGATCAATCAGCCTAACAACGAAGCCAGCATAACAGAAGAAGAAAATGAATATTGTGTGCGAGAAACAGGATAGATGGTAATAATAAGTACTTCAACGTCGTGGCACTCCATAAAATGAAACATTTTTTCAGAACAAAGGCCAGCTAGCCTTATGTAGATCATTTCATAATTATTTCACTTTCAGATATCGTTTGCCAATCACATTCAGATTTCATAATTAGACAAATGGATACCCTCTACCCAACATTCGAAGCTCTTCAACTTGTTTTTCTTTAGCAAAAGCAAATAGAACAGACATGCACTCTGAAATTAATGTACATGCAATCTGAAATTATTGTATGCATTTTCTCGATTCTTGAGGTAATTCTATCCGATTTGTAGGAAAGAATTTTATTTATTTTTTATAAAAAAGAAATGGTTTTTGGGCACCTTCGTTTTAGATATATAAATAATCTAGAATGACTACCAACTACATTTTTTTAACTCAGGCATAAAATAGCCCACCATTGCTTTTCAATGGACGCATGGTAGTTGATATGCGTTTGACTTAATGTGTGTCTGGGCGGCTTTGCTCGGGCAGGGAAAGGTTCATTTCCTACCCATGTATTAAGGTGTTGCATTGAATACTAATCGGTGCATCAGCTGCGGAAAGGTGCATGCAATAGACACGTATGTATGATCAAGGAAAAAACTAAGTTAATGCTACTGACGTTAGCCCACCACCGGGTCTTGGGGCACAAAGTCCCAGGCCTACATCACCTATATAAACCAATAGGAAGTAAGATTAATCGAAATTTAAATAACTCCCCAAAAATAATTGATACAAACTATAGCAAAAAGTATATGTTTTTATTGAAGTTGCTACAAATTAGTCCAAATAATCGGCTTGACCAATTCATATATATCCCCTTGTCGGGGACATAAGCGTAGATTCAGGTTTGTGTCGCGTAAATGAAGGTAGCTGTGGGAACTTGTGTATACTAAAAGGTTCTTTCATTTGGACCTTGAAAAGGTTACTCAGTACGACTATGGCCCAAATGCCTATAACAGTCATTTGTCGCAGTTTAGCGTTCTCTCCTGGGGATTTATCACGAGATTGGCACGTCTCTATAAGCTAGAAGGCCTGCAATAATCTTCACCAATTTATGAGTGATTAATCCAACACAGAAAATTGTATTAAAGCTTGACCTTCTGTAGAATTTCCCCCCATATCCTGCCTGGGATCAAGGAAATTCATTGTATCGAATGAAGGAAATGAGCGATCCTAGAGGGTAATGAGCGATCTGAGTTCAGTAGCCACATGAATTTTTTTTCTTTTAGACAGCATTTAAGTTTCTAGATTTCTGGTTGCCACCATTTCCATTCAGTTTGGAAGGTGGTTATATATGATGACGGTTTTCAACATCCATT
This sequence comes from Pseudotsuga menziesii, assembly GCA_001517045.1. Classification (NCBI taxonomy): domain Eukaryota; kingdom Viridiplantae; phylum Streptophyta; class Pinopsida; order Pinales; family Pinaceae; genus Pseudotsuga; species Pseudotsuga menziesii. Next base: position 519,268 of record LPNX010719346.1, on the reverse strand, counting down.
AAGACTAATTTGTTTTTATCCAACCTTAAGAGAAAAGACAATTAAAAAAAATGATTTGTATTCAAATATTATTCATATGCTCAAAAAAGATTAAAGATGCGAGGAATTGGAAGATTAGAGAGGTTAATGTTAGAGAAAAGATTATGAAACTAAGATCTAATGTAAAAAACCAAAATATGTACTTTCAAAAATTTTATAATATTTAATTAACTAGAAAACAAAAGAATTGGAACTCTCGATGCAAGCTCCTTCCTCCCCAAGCATGGAAATTATTTCTAGTTTCAATAATTTACCATTGTAGGACACTCTCGCCATTGTGGATGAAATTAGGTATGATATGCATTAGGATACAATGTTCTTTGCTTTTATTCCAACTCCAAATGTGACTCCGATAGGCTAGGTTAGAGGTAATATCACAACAATTTTATCTATTTATTGTTTCAACTTGGATGAACCATGTTAGTTGCTTTAATTTGGGTTTGTTCCAATAGTTTGAAAGAGGTTTTTAGAAACTCCCCTACCAACATGGTGGATTGCACCAGGAGTGATTGATAAGCTAGCAGCTAGGGTTGTAAACACTCCCACTTCCCATGCGTGGTACAAGAGGCAGGGGCTTCGACCTCATGCCACCACAACAAACTTATTGTTGGAATCAAACATTCAATTTAGGTAAAAAATAAGCTAGAAGTTAATTAGGACAATGAGATTTGCAAGGATGCTAATATTGGGGTCTTAGATGTGTCACGTGGATACCTTTAGAACCCGTGATTCCAAATAGCTTTAGACAACCGTTCTTTATTGGAATAACAAATAGAAGTTGGGCAAGGTCTTAATGAATCATGAGGAGGAAAAAAAGAAAATCCTGCTACATATGGATGAAATGTAGCTATAGATGACGACAATCCATGATAAACTCTATATAATAGCCAAAGCTACAATTGGGTTTGAGTTCATGAGTTTGAAATGTCGTCCTAGGGCTCAACCTCCTCCATCTTTCCAAGAGGTGTCTATCATCTCCATCACTAATGATGAAGGCCAAGCTGCCTAGTTCTCTTAGGATTCATTTTCAATTAATTTTTTTATCATAAGCATAACATAAGTATCCTAATTCAAATTCATAGAATTTCCACATAGGTATCCTAATTCAAATTCATAGAATAGCTATAGACAATGATTTGTTTTTGGGGTTTAAAAAGATCGACATGTTAAACAATGGCAACAAACCTTAATAAGAACATTTTGTTTTATGGTTGGTAAGGTTTCCATTGGGAAAGGTGGACTAGCCAAACAAATAATCCTATAATTTTTTAGTTTAATATAATATATTAATTTAGAAAATATTATTCTATATTGATATAAATAAATGATATAATAAAAATTTGACACATCATTTGAACTTAATCTATAAGTCAATATATGTAACATAGATTTAGTACATCATTTGGACTTAATCTAAAAGGCCATTGAACGGGCGTATAATATATATATGGGGCATATTATTTTGACTTAATATACAAGGCCATTGAACGGGCATATATATATATATATATGTCCGGCACATTATTTTGATTTAATCTACAAGGCCATTGAACATCGCATATATACAAATATATATGTGTGTGGAGGGCACATTATTTGGACTTAATAAACAAGTCCATTGAAGAGGCCATATAAGGCCATTGAATAATATATCTATCAATTAACGGTTGGAAATGCTACTAATTCCATTCAATAATTATTCACAAAACAAAACTGTATCCACGTGTATAGTTTACATTGAATTCTACAAGCAGTCCCACTCCAAAACTCAGTCGTCCAAATGTCATCGTATTGAAACTATCGGCGGCAATGGCCTTTTCTCATTACAAGAAATTTATGATAGGCACGCCAAACTGGTTACAGCTTCGTGCACGCCAAACTATAAAAACTCATACCCACAACAAACTGATCAATGGATTCAAATCTCAATGCTGTCTCCAATATTTTTTAAGCACGTATGATTTGCATTCAACCTTCGTTTCTTCCGATTTATCGACTTGATCTTACATTAATACATTTCGATCACCCGTCTTTCCTAGTTTTTTCGATCTGTAAGTATACGGTCCAGGATAAATGGGTGATCATTCTCTGATTCTTGTTGATGGTGCTCTTTCATCTTTTATAGAAATATTTGGAGCTACATGTGTTAGAAGCTCGGCTCATTCAACTTTTGGCAGCCCAAATCCAATTCGATTTGATAGATACAAAGAAACCCCGACAGCAAATACAAAAAATCAGAAAAAATAACTCCATATTTAGGGTTTCATCTTGAAAAAGAAGCTCTATAGTGATGGGATTGCTGGCTTCCTATGCGAGGGCACCTGATTATGATACTTCTAGAGACTGCATCCGAGTACAGCAATTGAACGGGCTTGCCTCTCAATTTGTGGTGTCGGTGAGAGTAAAAGACCTTTTGCTCCGCCATTCCAATCATTTTATTTGCAGCTCTCGTGGTCTCCAGGCCTGTGACCCCCACCTGCTTCCACCAGAAGAGGAGCTTAGGAGGGGCGGTCTTTACTTTCTTCTGCCTTTCTCCGCACTACAAACCCAAGATTGGTTATCTCTGGCTTTGCAACTGATCTCCATTTCAAAGAAATTGAAAGTTGCGCATGGTGGGTCGGTATATCCTTTGGAAATTGAAAAAGATGACAGTAATCAGATGAGGAATTCAGGGGAGTGTGTGGAAAGACTACTGGCGGAAGCCCAGAAATCTGGGGATAGTGGTGAGCTGAAGCCCAAAGTAATGGGGATTTGTGACACTCCTGAGATGCGAATGGCTTACAGGCAGTATTTTCGATCTAAAATCGGTTCATGGAGACCAGGACTGTGTTCAATTGATGAGAGTTGCTTCATTGAGCATCTCTTGTTGTAGCATATGATGATTCAAATTATTTTCAATGATCAAAATTCCTTTGAATTCCGATGGTTTACACTATTGGGGTTGTTCAAAATTTAAAAACATATATTAATATAGATTTTAAGGTTTCTCTTCAAAACTATCATTCTCTTAATTCTTTTAAAGTTTCTCTCCAAAAACTATCATTCTCTTAAGTGTTATTAATCATTAGAACACATGCTATTATCCTTCCCACTCTTGTTACTTTGTTGATAAAAATATGAATTTTGTTCTTTTTATTAATCATTAGAACACACATGTTATTATCGCTCCCACTCTTGTAATTTTGTCTTTTGTTAATAAATATATGATTTCCGTTGATCATTACAATGATCTGTCGGTGATGATCTAGGCGGTGGATGTTTCCCTCAACGCCATGGAGATGAAGACAGATCAATCAGTAAGGGAAAATGAGCAAGAGACGATTAAAATCTCAACACATTGCGCCGTCATGGTGTAGGATATTACTGGTCAGCACATGACTGCTTCTCCCTGTCAAGGTGAATTACTAATCCCTAACTTTCTGGCACACTTTATGTAAGTTTTATTCTTAGATACGTTCAATGAGTTTGTAAATTATGTGTATATCGATAGGATCGTGCATTGTAAATGATATAAAGTACTGAAAAAAAATAGAACATGGAGATAGAAAATTTAACAACCTGAAAAAAATTAGGTTTACGATAGCAGCAACAACTTTATATGGAGAAGAGTCAGATCTGTCAACTGTTAATTTATTTTCAGTAGATAAAAAAAAAGCAACGAAGCTTAATACTATTGCAAACTTTCATTTGTATCTGTTATTAAAACCGATTGTTGAAGAGATGCAGCTCCGTTACCCCAATTTAGTAATATGAAATGGTATCTTGTCTTTTCTTTCTCAATACAACGCGATAAGATAAATCGATGGATCGTACTCTCAACATGTAATACATGGAAATAAATGAACTAATTTGAGTTTCAGGTTTTAAAAACTGAAGTCCTGTTTCTGAAACAATGGGAATTTACAACAATATTAATAGAAGAATGTAAAGAAGTTAGATAGTTAAAACTGGGTCAAGGGTTTCAAAGAAGATTCTGCCTGTTCGTGTTTACAAACCTAAGAAGATAAGAAAATGTGAAACCATAGCGAAGTAGTTTGGAGCTCTTAGTGTGAAAATTAGCACAATCATTCTCATATTTATCAGTAATGGATGGAAGGAAAGAGCAATAACTATATCAAAGATTGGAATAATATTCAGCACAGATTGAAGGGATTGTAGCCATTGCCATATTAATTTGTAGTGAAAATTAAAACAGAGGTTCCTGTATCCAAAATTAAGTTCAATTTTTATCCTTTTATCATGTGGTTTTTTTCAAGTTTTTTAGTTCCTCCCAAGTGAACTATCGGGTCTGGGTCCGAGGAGAATGCAGTTTTCATTATTCTTTTAAAACCATGGTATTTCAGAAATAATCGGACTATGGTATTTCAGAAAGACTCTGCTCACCTCTATGCTATACAATACAACATACTAATTTCATGAAATAGAAATCAACACAACACTAAAACTATTCATTTGCAAAACCTACAAAGAAGGAGAATTGGTTAACATACCTTATAGAAGAAACCGCCAGCAAGCAAACCAAAGTACCATACACAAAAAGCCGTGAAGAAAGCATCCTCTGCTAGTCACTGCATTCGAACTAGCGAAAAAAACATCCTCCGCCTACACTGCATCCACAACCAACAACATGAGAAAGACTATAGCAACAATCGGCCAAAAGAGAAACAAAAATAAGAAAAGGTTTAGGCACTTACATTTTCACAAGGCACTCAACAAAACAGCTTGGAATCAGCAAATTTCAAACTAACAGAGCATTCACAATGAGAAACTAACTGAAATTTGCGTGTCCCATTTAAAAGGAGCCTGAGTCGAAGCCCCAAAAGGATGCATTAAAAACGGCCTTAAACAGGAATCATGAAAAACCTTGAAAAAACACAAAACCCGCATTTCAAGAGTTAAACTTTTGCTTGCTGAACCGAACCAGTCCTAAACCCTTTCCGCATGGATAAATAAATATTTTCATTTAGAATGAGATTGTGGCAGCAGAAACAACGCTTCTATGACAAGCAACAACAACAAGAATGTAGATTGTGGTGGCACTTCATATACCAAGAAATGCAGGTCTCATGCATGAGTGCCGTTTAATATCTTCACAGGTAAATGCAGACAGGGGTAGGTCAATCTAAACCAAAAAATACAAATTATAATTAATGTCTAATACTAAGTTAATCTGCAAAATGCTTTGGGCATGGCAACCTATAAGCATTGTAGGGTCAATGTGCAGCAGTTCCTGTAAGCCATCAATAAATATGCAAACCTAAATAGTAAAGGATGGATTTTGAAATCTGAAATATAGGTATTGTTTAAGAGGAATATCATAATAACATTGCTGATATCAGCCATGCCGTCGGGTCTTGGGGCACAGAAATCCAAGCCAACGTCATGTTTCCCAGACCAATAACAAGCTTAAAAAATAGACATTTAACAAATTAAAAAAAGAACATGATAAAACAATATTACATAACTTTAGTCTAACTTCTATATATTTTTTAAAATTACTACAAATTGCTCCCAATAATCCTCGTGAGCAATTCATATATATCCCCTCTGTCGGGGACATAATAAATTTATAAAATGAATTATATGATAAAAAAGAAATTCCTCAGAAAAAAATTGTAGCTTTTATTGAGATTTAAAATGAAAAATACATTCTTCATTTGTGCATTACATTTTAATTCTATTTCACAAAACAGTATTTCAGCATACATTATGTTCTTGTTCTTTTTTCCAAAAGACACAATTATCTTCCTACATATAAAGTAGTACACAACATAAACCAAAAAATTATGTGCCTCATATTCCAAAAGCATATATTGTACTTTTACTTCAACTACGAATATGTTACACCTCAATGGGACGAAGAAACCAATACCAAAGCTCATAGTTCATTGTTTGTTTCAACAAATGAATCCCCTTCGAATTCCTCTTGATACAATATTCTAAGGTCCTTAGTCATTCCAGTCTTTGACAGTTGGTCTGCATGTTGATTAAGCTCTCTGTAGATGTGTGTGAAGGTTATCTTCTCAAATAGGCATATAACATTTTTCAATTCATTTGCCAAGTTTTGAAAATTGATATCCCATATACGTGGAGATGCTTTATTTTCCTTTGGTGTGCCACATGCATAATAGCTCAGAGTGCAGGTAAATCCTCCTAGTTATTTGTGCCCTCATTCATGTTTTCCATCAATTGAATGTAACAAACCTCCCAAAATAAGATAACACCCATAATTCCCCCTATGTGTTTCACTCGTTGGTTTTCCCCCATCGAAAAATTTCCATGTTTGTGAACAGTCATTGTCTAGTGTTCTGGTAATACTTTCCCTCTTATCTTTGACCTATGATTTATAGACATGTGCAAGAATGCATATGTTTGCAGATACCTAGGAATTCAGTGTAATACACCCCTCAAGTAACCTAGTGTTTCATGCCAACCATAAGTCTCATCTAGTAAGATAAGGAATTGAGCGATAGACTTTCAACTCCCTTCCTTGAAACCAGTTACGAAGACCTTCTTCCATTGCGTCGCACTACCAAATGTATTTAATCCTGGGTCAATTTCCTATATCCTTCCAAACTTTTAAAGAGAACATACATTTATTAAAGAGATGTGAGACATACTCACTTGACTGCTAGCACAAATAACATATACTTGGACCCTATTATTGTTTCTTTTGTAAGTATTCCCAAGTAGGAATTTTTGTCAGCAAGGTAAGCCACATGAACAATTTCATCTTTTTTGGAAATTTAACCTTCAAAATTGGTTCCCACCACTAGCACTCATCATATTCCCTCGAGTCCATTAACATCTCGTATCCTAGTTTGGCCCAGTTGGTTCCATCTTCCTTATTATGTGACCATATCATACTATCGGTTTCAGCCTTCAATTGGATATGTCCTCTTAGTAATTATGTTGTGTTTCCCTTCCATATATCCACCATCACTCTATATATGTTTAGCTACTTGACACTCTTCCATCCTCGATGCTAGAACAACATCCTAGCTTCATTTACTACATGTGATAGCTTAAATATATTTTGTTGATGTAAGCACATAACTAATTCATAAAAAAAATACTTTTTTGTGACACCCCTTAATCACATATTTCCTGATCTTGACCTGTGTACCATCCTCGACGCACCACTTTAATCTACATCCAATAATTGGGAAGTATAAAATTATTCCCTTCTAGTGATTTGAAACTTGCTTATGTGTTTTCTCTATATTCCTAATCCATTCAAGGAGAGTAAAGGGTTCAATATATTTTTAATAAATCACTTGAGGCCACAACCCATCTTGATAATCAAATTCCACATACTCTTTGCTACTAGTGCCTTGTTGAATTTTGATAATTGTTTGGGTGCCCATCCCCCTTTGTGTTTTGAACATGAGATTTGTTACCACCGTGCCAGGTGAAAAACGACACTATTTGTTTTCCCTCTCCACAAAAAATCAATTCATATAATAGATTTTAACCATCATGCTCTTCAGAATATGTACCAGCATACACCGAAACATTAATATCACCTTTAGAACTAATTTGACCAGGTTCAATCTACATCCTCTAGACAACCATCGATGACACCAAAAATGGATCCTTCGCTTGGTTTGCAGATTAACCAATGCTAGACTTTGATACAATATCCTTTCGGCTTAATGTATTATCCCTTATATTTTAAGCGTTCTTGAAGCTCAATCAGTTTGTACATAAATATTTGTATGATTATGTCCAAGATAATTACAATATCCCACTAAAATTGATCGTAAACATATTAAGAGTAACTTCCATTTAGTATGGAAAAATCTTACCCCCTCCATCGTGTCATTCTGCCAACATCTATTCCTTTGATAAGTCCTTCCCTTCTAGCAAAGAGAAGAGCCCTACTTAGATATTTGGCCACTAGTAGAAACATATATGATGACAATGGGAATCCTTGACAAAGTCCACATTCATGCTTGAAGAATGGGGATACTGCTCCATTTATAATTACCGCATTAGAAACTAAACTTATGCATCCCATTATCCAATTCATCAAATGCACCTCAAACCCTATATCAATTAATAACAAACATAAATATAGTCAGTTGCATTGGTCATAGGCCTTTGACATATCTAGTTTCATCACCACCATTGGAATCCTCCTATTCTGGATCGAATGAAGTGCTTCTTTTGCAATCCCTATTTCCTCATGTTTGTATTGTCCCTTCAGGAACCAAACTTTTCGACAATTATTACCTTTAAAAGTATTTCTTTAAGTTTGACAATAAATTTGGAGAATATCTTATAGACACTATTGCATAATGATATAGGATGGAACTCACCGTGAACTCACCAAATGATAATGCTTTATCTACTTTAGGAATGAGCACTAGGAATGTTGTATTTATAGATCCAAGAACATTCCTTGATAGTCTCATTTATTCATCCACTCTAAGGAGATCAGATCCCATTGTTGTGTGAATTGGCACACACACAGGACAAAGGGAACCTACTAAGGGCTTGTGCAACCTCATTAGAGATTCAAATAAGCAATAAATGTACTAATAAAATAAAGTAGGACTACACAAACAAGATGGGAACATTCTTCAATCAAAACAACACATGCAAAACTATTGTATAAAGAATCAACAAATGTTTTTGGTATTCATAAGGAAATAATACAATAGATGGTAATCACCTCAATGTAGAGAAGAGGAAGAGACCCCTAAGGGAGGGTTTTTTGGTCTCCTTATGATGTAGCAAATTCTGACCACCCATCACAATGAGGACCTCAGGGAAAATTTTAACACCCCCCCCCATTTATATGCATAATAAATGTGTGAATCCCCATGATACATGGGAAAGTGTGGAAGCTATTTTATCAATAATATAATATGTAGATATAATTTTTTGGCAAATATTTCATGGAATTATAAAATCTTGTAAATTTTGGGCAAATATGTAATAGAAATATAAAATATTGTAAAATCATAGCGAATCTTTTATAAAATTATAAAACCTTGTAAAATTCTTGGTGAATCTTACACAAAATTATAAAATCTTGTAAAATTTTGGCGAATCTTTCACTATACTATTAAACCTTATGGAGTCTTGAAAAATTGGTTGAATTTTGACTTAATAAAATTTCCTTGATTATTTTGTATGTACTCTTGCACTAGAACACCTTGTAAAAGAATCCAAGTTAATTTGTTGAATTTACTCATCACAACTACTTGTATGTCACTAAGTCCAATCCTCCTTGGAGATAAAATGTAGATATGATTTCATAAATGGTAAAGTTAATAGTTGTACTTTGACACAAACACCATTCATTTTTCTTTGCATAGATGATGCTCCATCTACTCCAACACATATAAACCTTTTTGTAATCATTAAATAGTAAATACAACCAATTTCCTTCAAAGTATTAATAGCAATTTCATAAATATTTTCAACTATATATTTCTCCCTCATTTTATGAATCCTGGGAATATATGAATGCCTGACATGATCATTAACCATATAATTTCTCATGTAGTTCCATGAAGTATTAAAAAATAGTTATAACGACATCCAAAGACAGTGAAAAGAATATAGAATTTGCAATCTTCTCCTTCAAATCATCAATCTCCGAGTTTAAATAGATATATTTCCCATTTGAAATAACTCGTTACAAACCAATTTGAAGATGAAAAATTTGACACTTCAAAAAAATATATATAGTTCTTGTGATCAAGATAATTTTTTAAAGGATAACCTCTAGAAAAGATTTGATTGTCTTCGATAGCAAATTTATTTCAATCATCTTTCCAAATAGAGGTGAGATGGTTCCTCCACTTGTCTCAAGTTTTCTCTTACTTATTAAGTGTTTATCATATTCATATTTAACATGTTGACATTCCTAAAAACATTTCCACCTAATAATATATTTCTACTAATCATTTACAAATTCCTTATCATACACCTTTTAGGGATACTTCTCTATTGTATCCAACTTTGTTTGCAATTTTAATGCCTTGCTAAGTTTCCGACTATATGTAATGCAACTAACATCTCATGAAGCATGTTTCTCATTTCTTGGAGAAATTGGTTCAATAAATGGAAATTTCAAGACTCATTCTGGTTGGAATTGCCACTCTATGTCTCATTACTAACTTTTTATTTTTCCATGACTGTGAATCATTTTCGTGCCTTCCCAAAAAACCCTTCAACATTGCTATTGTTAATTTCTAATGAAATTGCATTGGAATCACTTTGATCACTAAGGGAATCTATTTTAGCATCCATTATATTGCTATTAGATGCATTATCAAAATATTTAGCATATCTCTCATTGATAAATTGCTCAAAAGATCTTGAATCATGAAGAGAATGTGGATTCATGGATTGAAGCTTTTGAAAGTATGAGAATACATCTCTTTTTAATCTTTTAAAAGTATGGATTGAAGCCCTCGAGTCAATGATATTTATGTATAGTATATACATATGTATCTTTACTAATTGATTTGAAAGTTCTACAAAAATATGTATTTAATTCATCATGTTGTAATAAATCCAATCCATATATTGTAATACACAAGCCTCCATAAAATTTAACTCAAAATGAAGATAACAAGACTTCGATCAATTCATCTAATCTTACTCCCTTTTTCTTGAATGTAATTGAATATTTGTTTAGAGACAACAATGTCCATTTTGTACATGATAACTACCTTGAGATGCACATGGTAGAAAATCTAAGTATGATAGTGATCTAAGTCTATTGTTTTAGAATCAACCGAAGACATTCGTGTCATTCCATTTTTTACTTTGAAATTTTGTTAGGATTGTTATTGTTTGGAGTACAAAGTTGGAAAATGAACCTGGAGTGCTCTACTCAAGAGTAAGATAGACTTCTTGACCCTACAATACCAATACAAGAAATAAGACTTTCCTTTTCACACTAACAAGTTCCTTTTGGCCTTATAAATATCATCCTACCATCATGGAACAACACATCCAATTCACCATCTGGAGGCATGATTCAGCAAGCAACTTGTTCTGGTCACTTTATTGAGGTTAGAGATGGTTATATTGTAGATTCTTATCTCACAGCAGATTCTTATCTCACTTTCTTGAGTTACAGTAGAATGTTATTCTTAAGTCTCACATAATCTAGTTTCCAATAATTACACTTAGAAAGAGGATTTTATGTTAGTATTTCACATTTAATATGTATGAGAAATGGAAATAGGATACATCGTATCATAATTCAAAGATCAATTTTAGAAATATGTGTTATGTAATTACCATGAGATCCCTTTGATGGTCTTAATGTGAGAGGGGATTTAGAGATATGCATCACCTGGATTTTCCATGCCAAGGAAACCGGTCCTAAGATGGCTTTATAATAACTTCTTGTGGTTGAAAGATGTTGTCATTCTTGGATCCGATATGCATGAAAAATTAATAATGAAGAATGATTTATGGGATATAGTTCCCAAACCAGAAGCAAAGAGTGTAGTATCCTCCAAATGGATCTACAAAATAAAACATGCAACTGATGGAAGTATAGAGAAGTACAAGGCAAGATTTGTGGCTAGAGGTTTCTCTCAGAAAGAGGGAATTGATTATGAAGAAACATTTGCACCAATAGCATGGTATACTTCAATTAGAGCTATCATGGCACTTGCATCCATGATGAAGTGGGATTTACACCATATGGATGTGAAGACAGCCTTCCTAAATGGTGTGATTGAAGAAGAAGTATACATAGAACAACCACAAAGATTTGAAGTTGTAGATAGACGGACTCACATATGCAAGATGAAGAAGGCCATGTACGGTTTGAAGCAAGCTCCTAGAGCTTGGTATGGAAGGATAGATAGTTTCTTGACGAGCTTGGACTTTAGCAAGAGTAAAGTCGATCCTAACCTTTACTTCAAGGTTATAAAAGATGAACCTGTCATACTATTACTATATGTGGGTGATCTATTTCTGACAGGGAATAAGAAACAGATTGTGGAATGCAAGAAGAAGATCACTGAAGAATTTGAGATGAAAGACCTTGGGTTAATGCATTATTTCCTAGGTCTGGAGGTATGGCAGAACTCAGAAGGAATATTTCTCAACCAGGGAAAGTATGCAGTGGAAATCTTGAAAAGATTTGATATGTTGGAATGTAAATCCATGGATACCAACCTAAAGTTGTTGGCTGATGAATCATCAGAATTGGTGGATGTGACTCAATACAGACAGATTATTGGGTCGTTGATGTATCTAACAAACACCAGACCCGACATTTGTTTTGACGTGAACACCTTGAGTCAATATCTAGTTCAACCTAGACATGTTCACCTGATAGCTGCAAAACATGTGATGAGATATCTAAAAGGGACTATAGACTTTGGTCTATACTATGATGGAAACCATCATTACAGACTGTATGGCTATACAGATGCAGATTAGGCTGGAAGTGTTTCAGATAGAAGAAGCACATCAGGTGGATGTTATAGTCTGAGGTCTGCTATGATTTCATGGTTTAGTAGGAAACAGTCCAATGTTGCTCTTAGCACGGTTGAAGCAGAATGTATAGCAGCTTGCTCTCTGCTAGTTGTGAATCCATATGGCTTCGGAAGCTGATGTCAGGGTTATTCAACCTAGAGTTGGATACCACTGTGATTATGTGCGATAACTAGAGTTGTATAAAGATGACGGAGAACCCAGTGTTCCACAACAAGTCGAAGCACATAGAAATCTGATATTTCTACATTCGATATATTATGCAAAAGGGAGCCATAAAGCTCCAGTATGTGAGTACCGATGAACAAGTTGCTGATGTGTTGACAAAGCCTATGTCTCGAGTAAAGTTTGAATACTTTCGAGACAAGCTTGGTGTTGTTCAGAAAGACCTTCCCCAAAAGGGGGAGCAATGATGTTGCAATGGGAGTGTATCATCCCTGGACATTTGTCCTAAAGTGATATGTAGACTTATGTCTCCAAGAAAGAAGGATTGTATCATCCCTGAACATTGTTCTAAAGTGATTTGATGACTTTGGTCCTCGAGAATTTGGTGGGATTGTATCATCCCTGGACTCTTGTTCAGAATGGATCCAGTGACTTCAGTCCTCGAGAATGCGGTGGGATTGTAACATACCTGAACTCTTGTTCATAACGGATCCGGTGACTTCGGTCCTCAAGAATGTGGTGGGATTGTATCATCCCTGAACTCTTGTTCAAAATGGATCCAATGACTTCGGTCCTCGAGAATGTGGTAGGATTGCATCATCCTTGGACTTAGTCATAAAGTGATAGAGAGTGATTATCCTGTAATTGTATATGGTAACTTCGGCTGTCAAGAATGTGGTAGGATTGCATCATCCTTGGACTTAGTCCTAAAGTGATAGGGAGTGATTATCCCGTAATTGTATCCGGTAACTTCGGTTGTCGAGAATGTAGTAGGATTGCATCATCCCTAGACTTAAGTCCAAAAGTGTTCTGAAGACATTTGTCTTCGTATTGTGGATTGCAGGTTGTTGCTGATGATGATGATGTTACTGATCAAAAAATCAGAGTATGATGATGATGATGTTACTGATCGAAAGATCAGAGTATGATGACGATGATGATGTTACTGATCGAAAGATCAGAGTGTGGTGATGATGTTGCTCAGAGAATTGTTGATGATGATGATGATCGAAAGGTCAAAGTATTATTGATGATGATGTTGCTGATTGATGAAGCTCAAAGTGTTGATGATGATTTTGTCGATCAAAGTGTTGTTGCTGCTAAAATTGAAGATGAAGACTATATGTCAAATATGTTGAAAAAGCTTCCTATGATTTATAGATGTATCACCCTGATGATGATGAAGATGATCTCTCTCCTTCTCATGTTGTTGTTGTTGATGTTGTTGTAGATGCCCTTCTCGTTAAGGTGGGGTGTTGAATTATTGTAACTTTGAAGTGTATTTACTTATTACCCCCGATGTTCCTACCAGAAGAATCATTTGTATTTCATTATACCCCAATGTTCCTATCGAGAGAATTACTAAGAGTCATGAGAAAATTCCCTCCGTTGTAAGTCAGGTCATTAGCACCCTAAATAATATAATATTAAGTTGTTTGTGTCCTCCTAGAGAAGTCATCCCTATCAATTTTAGTGGGGCCAACTTAGTGGAGTGAATTGTCAAGTGAACAAAAGAATATAAATAGAAGTGAGGCTCTCCTCATTTCTACACACTCACACTCACTTGTGTAGCGCATAAGAGAGAGAGAGAGATAGTTGTAGCTGCAACGAGAAGAAAGATCAGTCTAGGGTTTTATCTTTTATCTTTTGATCATCTATATTGAGGAAGCCTTTGTTGGGTTTTTCCCATTAGGGTTTTCCCAGGGTAAATCTGTGTTGATCTTGTGATACTGTTTCTTTCGATGATCCTATCTATATGCTTTTGTTATGAAATTGAAATTGAATGCTAATAATATAGCTTAGCATATGGAATATTAACACCCTAAGGTTGAAAACCCCATCAAAGGGCAGTCAACAGTGCCATTAACCCATAGTACCCCTAAAGAATGACCAAAGGGCCCAGCCATGACCACAATTTCTCGATAACACCCCTCCTGGTCGAAAATATTGGCCTTCTCTCCTTGGGGTACACCTAAAGGTGTGTTGGATACAGGTGCATCGTAACACTAGCTCCAACTATGGGAGGAGTGCTCTTCCATGGAGTACTAGAGAACCTATGAATCTATCAGTACCTATAGGCTTACACACATATCAAATGTCCAAGAGGATTAAAAGCATCTAAGGGCAGACACTTTCGTCCTGCCTTGTTCGCAAAATGAGGGAAACAAACTTAGAACAATGAAAACTAACTAGACAATGAAAATACATCAAATGCAATGCATAGAAATATGCCTAATTCAACTAACCCTACCTAACCTAAACTTGCCAATTAAAGTAGGTTAGGTGAAATCATACCACCAATGTAACCATCTGAGTAAGCAATTTATACCTAATATCTTACCTTTGTCCTTTAGTGTAATCCACAACAATACCTCATTGATGATATGTTGAGTTTGTACCCGAATATTCATCTGGATGAGTGCAGGAAACTGGACCTTCTTAAGAACCTGGAATACTTGAAATCAGTGCCACGGAGAAGCATTGCTTTGGCAAGCTTTGTTGATCCATGCTTCTAGCGGACTTATGTATGGGACACCTTCATCATACATGTCTTATAAGAAAAAAATATTCCTGAAATTCGCCCATAAACCCTGAACTTGGGAGGCAATTCGTAGAGTCGGATCTCGCAAATATTCATATGTGAACCGCAACCTGTCTTTGCATTTACTCAGGCATTTCTTTGGACATGCAAGCATATTGATTATCTTTTGCACAATCACATTAGTAACCCCAATAATCCTTGAACTTTTGAAGTTGTCAACAATATAATTCATACCTTCATGCTTCAAATAAAAAGATAAACAATAAATATTATGAAACTAAGGTATGAAAATCATACATGTCCACCTACCTTCCTTTGTCTTGTTGAGATGTATCATTAAGAGCTTACTGATGTAGGGTAGAGTGGGTTGAACAACTTCTTCAATGCTTCTTGACGAGCACAACTGAGAGTGATAACCTGGGCTCATCATATGTTGAATATCTGCAAAAGAATCCTCTGTGCAACATGCTTCCCTACTGCAGGATGAGTATGATGGAGACATCAAGGAACTAAGATCAATCTCATCAAAGAATAATCAACAAATACTCATGAAATGGTGTTAATCAGGACCAGAATTGGTTTCCTCTCTGTATATTCAATAAACAATGAATGGTTACAATACCAATGTCAAGCAATAGCTTGAATCAATGAGAAATTCGAATACCTAAGGAGGCAATTCAAATTCAGTGAGTGATTCAAGCTTAACTGACTCTGAGCCATTCAATCACACTCAGTTAACCACTTGACCAAAACCCTAATTGACTCACCAAACCCTAATTGAAGTCGAAGTGCAATAAATGACTGAATCTCAACCGAAGGAGATCAAACACATGTCATAGCAAGCCAACCATCAAGTGCTAGTGCTCCATGACTTCAATGACATTAGAGGAAATTTGGGGTCTAAAATGGGCCTTATAAAAAACTGTGCCATGGATGAGCTGGATTGAGTTGAATTTTTAAACCAATAGAATTTCAATATCTTGGTCAACCATTATGGTTGAGTTGGACACATAATGCTTATGTGTCATATTTTTATTTGACAATAGCTAACTCTATATCAACCTCACCTTGGTTAAGTTCTTGAAAAGATCACCTCGAAATAAGATAAATAAACTTTAACTAATAAATATAGAATATTTTATTTGATCACTCCTTCCAACTCCTCTAAAACATAACCTTCTCATTAATTAAATTTGTAGTGAAAGCATTTTGAAATACTAAAAACATTTATTAATCAAATTTTTAAAAAGAAAACTAAATAATATTTAATTTTAAATAGACTTATCTTGAAATACTGAATAAAAGATATTTAGTAATTTTTATCTTATTAAATAATATTTAAAAAATAAATATATTCAATTATTACATCCAAAAATAAATAAAACATTTAAATACTAACAAAATAAAAAATAAAAACTATTTTTAATGTTACTAAAATGTAATAAAATTTTATTTTACTTTTTTTTTCTCTTACCTACCCACCCATTAAACCACAATTTTTTTTTATATTGATATAAAAAATAATATGAATATACATAGTTTATTGTTTTTTTTTATTTTATGTGATGTCATATTTTTTATATGAATTAATATAAAATTTATATTAAAAAATAATAGTGATTTTTTTTTAATACTTTTAAAATTACATTTTTCATTATAAATGAATATATTTGAGTTTTACATTTATTAAATATATAAAAAGTAGTGGTCAACTCATTTAAAACCAGTGTAGATCCAAATCATAGGCTCTATCAAGCGCCGAGAGAGATCAAATCTCTTTGTCGGTGTCCATTGATTTGATTCAAACCAAAAGACACATATTTTTATTTAAGGTCCACATATAATATTTTATTATTAATATTTAATATTATTTATGGCCCACATATAATATTTTTTATTATTTTTTATTTTGTTATGAACTAACATTACAATATTTCCTCATACATGGTTTTAAAACCATGCACATGGTTTATTTAAAACCATGTGCAAGGCCAACTTTTTTTATTAATTTGTTAGGTAAAAACGCTACAACATCTTCCCCATATTGTGTTTTTTTCCTCACCCATTTTTTTCTACGGATAATTAAATTTTTACTTTTTTATTGTTTTGTTAGTTAGGAAGATTACAACATCTCCCCCATATTAGGTTTTTTTCTGGCCGACATTTATTACGTATGTGCATGGTTTTGAAACCATGTGCATAAAAACCATGTGCAAACCATGTGCACATGGTTTTAAAACCATGCACATGGTTTATGGTTTTAAAACCACATGGTTTATGGTTTTAAAACCATGTGCAAGGCCAACATTTTTTATTATTTTGTTAAGTAAAAACATTACAACATCTCCCCATATTGTGTTTTTTTTTATAGCCGACATAACATTATGTTCTATTTTTTTTATAGCCGACATAACATTATGTAACGTTACGTAATGTTACAACATTATGTAACGTTACAACGTTACAACGTTACGTAACGTTACAAGATCTACCCCATACGAGGTTGTAGAGCGCCTCTCGACACAAAAATAATAATATAAAATTCAAAAGTTTCCTATCATTTATTATCTGTGCACAAGAATCTAAATGTTTCATTAATAATTTTAACCAATATCTCTTAACTCTACATTAACTCAATATAGTTGTCAACTACCATTAATGATATGATTTAGGTTGACTTTCATTATATTTTCATTAGATTTAATCTGACATGACATATTTGTAGTGTGATGTGGCTTTTTTTATTATTTTCCTTAGGAGGCCCATTTTAGACCCCAAATTTCCTCTAATGACCCCGATGAGGTTAACTGAAGCTGAACTGAACATCAGAAGTTGGTGGAGGAGCCATGTTGACTCTAGATCATTAAATAATAATAAATAATCATTAAATAATATATTTAATGAAAGGAGGCACCTTAACTAACTGGTTGAACTGATTGTAACCACCAGTTAGCAATTAGGTGCATTAATATCACTCAGATCACCCCCGGAGTGCTCCAGTTAGCCTCCTTGACTGTAGGAGAAGACTAAGTTAGCCTCCTTGACTATAGTAAGGTGTGGGTGTGATTGGATGATGGCAATTAATACTCCACTGATGTCAATTAATGTCAATTATACTTAGGATAGTGGTTTAACTAGGGCAATTTGACCAAAACTTGTGTGTATGGTGGTAAATGTCTCCAACACCCCCCCTTAAGCTATACTCAGGAAGAGTTAGAAAACATAGATGCATAAAAATGCTAGGGCTCTGGAAACAGAGGCCATAGGTGACCCTATACAATAAAGTAACTGCTTAATATAACGAAGGAAACAGGGAAAACCTCATGGAAAAAATACCCCCCCTCAAACTAAGCAGTAAATCAAGAATTTGTTATTCTATGCAGCAGCATCCTGAGACTGTGCATGTGAACCTTTGAATCCAAACTAAATGAATATGTCTGGAGGAATATTCCACTTTGGAAGAAGAACAATGCACTTAACTGAATCAGAAATATAAACAGCTGCACGGTGAAAACTAGACCCATGTAGAGCAACTGAAATCATTTGAAGAGAGCAAAGGTTCTTGAGGATTCGAAGCATGTGTGGAACACTCAAGAAACTGATATGTTGCAGCCTTGAATAGCAAACCATGAGTGGTAAAATCAACCCCAAATGTTAGGAGCAAGTGTCCAAGCGGATGCAGAATGTCTTCCTCTTTACTAGTTCTGTGAGGAGATGAGCATGTGACCAAAGGTAGAGAAGCCCTGGGACTCTGGAGAGCGAATGCTTGAGCTCCATAATCTGATATAGCTTCAGAAATATCTAATGATTCACAAAATAAAATATCAGCAACCTCATAAGAGGAAACTAACACCAAATCTCCAGCAGCAAAATTGAAGAAGAACTGCAGTACTTGATTTTTCACACCGGAATTGGTGAAAGCAGCTACAAGCATGACTGAAAGCTCTTGGATTTTAAAATATGAACAAAATAATATCATATCAGAATGTAAATCAGATCTAAATAAGTTCACAATAGATCCAAAATTGTGAAATGAAATCAAATCCCCAGCAGCAGTTTTGTAGGAGACTTGCGGTACTTGTTTCTTCACACCGTTGATGAGAACAGCTACAAGCAGTACTGAAGGTTTATGAACCTGAAATTTTGAACCAAACAATATCATATCATATCCAAATAAGATCATATCAGATCCAATAAGATTCATATCAGATCCAAAATTATGGTCAATCGAGATGGTGGGTGCACAGTTGTCTTTTTATTCAAAATTCTGAATTTTGGTGCATGCAATCCTGCAAGATTTTGCTGGAAGATCTAGATCATGGGGAACGAATGTGTCACTCTTATAATCTGATATTTCTTCCAAAATATCCAATTTTTTACATATTTGCACACCAGCAGCAACATTAGAGGGAGAAAAATCAAATTTCTCTTCACTTTCTGAAGCAATTACTGGTAAATTTTGCACAGAATTCAAAAGAAAATCACCGGTGAATGTTTACATGGAAGTGTAGCAGTATTTTTCTTCAATATCATAGATTCAAATGTCTTCTTTTGTTTCAGCAATATGAGAAGATGAGATATCAAAGATCTCATGAACTTCTGGAGCATCAGGAGAAGGAGTCACTGCATGGAGACTTTCTTCAATTCGAATTGAATGTGTAGAAGATTCTGCTTCATCTTCATCTTGAACAACTTCATCAGAGAGAGTAGAGGCCGAGACTTTTGAGTAAAGAACTCTTGTTGTGCTAGCTGTGATCTCCAAAGTACTATTATGATCCTCATTGTGCTTGCCAAAGGTTCTATCCAATTTTGTCCAGAGATCCTTTGGGTATTCAGCAAAACCATTAAGGTAGTACAAGCTAGGAGAAAGGGCCAGACATATTGCTCCAAAAGCTCTGTCATCGTCATTTAGCCAGTCATTCTCATTCTCATAAGACTCTTTTCCAAGTCCAATAGACACCTCATAAAGACCTCGTCTCTTCAGAGATGCAATCATCTTCAACTTCCATTCCGAATAGCTTGTGAATGGGGTGAAAAGAGGGATTGATGAGTCCATTCGAAGTTGTACCTGTTAAAACCCGCAAATCAAAACAAAAGAGGCACCATGAGGTCGGACAGCCTACACATTCTAGGTTTTCATCACACCCAGCATAGTCAATCAAGCAAGCTTGATCAACAAGTTCTTTACTTGGGATATTGAGTGGTAAGCCTTGGCTTCTGGTGCAGTGCTGGAATTTTGAGCTATTGCTCAAATTTCATGGAGAAATCTGTCAAAAAGCTTGTTTTTGAGAGATAGATCTTCGATCCGCTGTATGCTCTGATACCATATTAATCTTGCACATTGATCTAGGAACTAAGAATCAATCCCATCAAAGAATAATCAACAAATACTCATGAAATGGTGTTAATCGGGACCAGAATTGGTTTCCTCTCTGTATATTCAATAAACAATGAATAGTTACAATACCAATGTCAAGCAATAGCTTGAATCAATGAGAAATTCGAATACCTAAGGAGGCAATTCGAATTTAGTGAGTGATTCAAGCTTAACTGACTCTGAGCCATTCAATCACACTCAATTAACCACTTGACCAAAACCCTAATTGACTCACCAAACCCTAACTGAAGTCGGAGTGCAATAAATGACTGAATCTCAACTGAAGGAGATCAAACACATGTCATAGCAAGCCAACCATTAAGTGCTAGTGCTCCATGACTTCAGTGAACCCCGATGAGGTTAACTGAAGCTGAACTGATCATCAGAAGTTGGTGGAGGCGCCCTGTTGACTCCAGATCATTAAATAATAATAAATAATCATTAAATAATATATTTAATGAGAGGAGGTGCCTTAACTGACTGGTTGAACTGATTGTAACCACCAGTTAACAATTTGTTGCATTAATATCACTCAGATCACCCCCGGAGCGCTCCAGTTAGCCTCCTTGACTGTAGGAGAAGGCTAAGTTAGCCTCCTTGACTATAGGAAGGCGTAGGTGTGACTGGATGATGGCAATTAATGCTCCACTGATGTCAATTAATGTCAATTATACTTAGGATAGTGGTTTAACTAGGCCAATTTGACCAAAAAGAGTGTGTATGGTGGTAAATGTCTCCAACAAAATCACCAAAGATATAGGGTCCCAAATCTTTGAACTTTTCATCATAATGGGCCATCTGTATATGACAACTATCTGCAAAGTCTAGAGATGTTTCATCTTCAATTATAGTGGCAAAAAGGGTTGATCCATTCTTCATCATTAGCTTCATAAGGAGAATGAACAATAATATCTCGTTCCACGAGGTCTTCATAAATCATGTCCTCAACATCCCTTCTTAAGGTGACTGAAAGCTCTTCATCCCAAACAGTGTCAAATTCTGGCTCACCCTGAGTAACTTCATCAAGTTGTTCTTCCTTGTTCTAACGTATGGAGACAATGCTACCTGGTCTCAATGAATCGTAGAAAGGTGGACCCATAAATTTCCAATAACCATCGTCCTCAGAATTCCCGTCATTATGTTCCCAAAGATTTGGTATTTCATAAGGAGTTTTTGTATGTTGGAAGGGAGAACTCATCTTATCTTTATGTTCTCAAGTTTCTTTGGCTAGGACTTTTGGATCTTCATATATAGGACAATCATCATATTCGTCTCCTTGGGAAGCTTCATCTATTATACTTGAGATATCATCATTTGGACCTTCAACAATGGACCTTCAACAATGGTTGCTTCGACCTAATCCTTGTTTTGGGCTTCCTTAACGAACAAGTCCCTTGCATGCTTGACATGAGGTATCCATTTGTCATGTCGTTCTGGATCCCAGTGGCTATAGAACGTTTCCACCAATTCTACAAAGGATGATATCGTCCCTTTATCTAGGCCCACAAACCAAGTAAGGGCCTTTCCTCCCAGGTGAAGGACAAATTATCACATGTAAACATCATCTTCTTCTTTAATAGCATATTCTAAAGCCATCATAAACCATTCCACATGATGAACAGCATTATCATGGTTACCCTTGAAGGCATGCAAGAGTACTTCCGGTAACTCATCTGAATATCTTGGGAAAGTTGATAGGTCAAGAGGAGCGAAACCTATTTCCATTTCTATAGCAGTGGAATTATCGAGATCTTCAAGATCAAATGGAATATCATCTTTGGTTCCTTGTCTTGAATCATCTTGAGTCCAGATTTTTCCCAGTGTTTCTTCCCATATACTATTGATCATGGCCTTTCTTTCTTGCTCTTCGATACCATAATCCCAATCCATTTTTGAATGCATTGATGAACTTCCTGAGTGAAGAAAAAAAATTGTGAGGAAAACCTTCATACCATATTCTGACGAACAAGTTGTCTTCTAAGTGAAGAGATAGCAGAAAGAGCCTCATCCAAAAGTCTTCATGTACGATGTTGCTTGCCCGAAGGAATTGCATGAATGCTTGCACATGTGTTGCTGCATGGTACTTAATACTGCTCGACAATGAGAAATTTACCTTCCCGCCATCTTGAATGGGATACTTGTGTGGAAATTTTGGAATGCGCAAAAAGTCCAATGTATCCATCCACAATTCGTAATTAGACGCCATCTCACCAAGCTTCCTTGTCTTTGAAGAGAAATTCTTTAATTTTCTTTCATTGGAGACAACAGGCGAGACCTACCACATTAGTTAAACAAATCTCACCAAAGTACTAAACAAAACAAGGGCATACCTGATTGATGGGGTGGGTTGAGTTCTTTGTGGAGTCGTCGGGTAAGCCTGCAGGTTAGTCCTTTCACAAATGTATGCAAAAACATATAATTGGGACTTCAAGACTTACCAAAGTATCATTCTTTCCTGGGTAAGTCACCTCAAACAAATTTGAGGTCCCCGACAGCGGCGCCAAAATGTTAAGCCTTGTTGGGCTTCTTCTTTGTGGAGTCGCCAGGTAATATTTGCAAGATTAGTCCTTAACAATAGTATTTTCAAAATAACAAGAAAGACTTACCTCAAATTTCTTACCAAATGTCATTCTTGCCAAGGTGTGAATGACTCTGGATCGACCACGTCAAATTTTGAAATGGTCCCTGGCAACGTCGCCAAAATGTTACCGGATGATCTAGCAGGGCTAGTCACCAGCCAACATATGAAAGGGAAAGTGACCACTATCACCTTAGCCACTCTTCCTAAACTGCTTCGGAAGTCAAAACCCCCTAGGGGAGAGCCCTAATGTAACCCTGTAAGGAGCACTAAAACACCAAGTAGTGTCTTGTTTGAATAATGTTAGTAGCCAGTGCCTTACTAGAGTCAAATCAAAAAGTGGAGAAGATAAACTATGATCCTGAATATAAATAGTTAGTAAATGAAAATCCACTTCAACCAATTCATGCATAACTCATACAATAATTATATAGCGACAAGGTATGACCAAGTGCAAATATAGCACAACAAAATAACAAAAATAGCAGAAGTAGCAAATGACATGAATTCAATAATAAACCAATTTCCAATCTTAGTTCATACATATGTCAGATGAGTGTGTAGTATCTTATTTAACGAATTATTTCTGACGTGTAATAACAGATGTGATATATAAGCATTAGCCAAAATTACAAGTCTTTATCATCATCAAACATCTGAAATGCGCTTGTACAGTAGTACTAGCAGCAACACATCAATATATCATCCCAAGGTATATGAGCAAAGATAAGTGATAACATGTGTGTGATAGTGTGGGTGTAATCAATACGTCCACTTCTGTCATGCACCAATTACATACTTGATATGAGCAGCAATGTACATAAGACGGTTGGTATTAGGTCTGAAAAGAAGCTTAGCAGCAGTAGTGATTCATCTCAGCGTTATAGCAGTCATGAAGGTAGCAACAACCATTATTATGTATTAAATCCAAGCTTTATGCATATGTTTATGTGTTAAATGGAAACTTAGCATGTGCAGCAGTATACAAAACCTTGGAATTGGGTCTGAAACAAAGCATTAGCAGCATTACAACTTCATTCCAAAATGTGCACATAATACATATACAAAGTTGTTGACAGTTCAACGTTTAATTGCAATTTACACTAGCAGTTTGTGTGATTGTGTGCATGCATTTAGCACTGATATGAAAAGGAAAGTATAGCAGGCCATGTAGAGGGAGGGATGCCCCTGTAAGGGCAGCCTTTACAGTGAGTGAGAGCTTGAACTAGGCCGTGGATGGGTGAGTAAAGGTAGGTCTGCCAAAAAATTGCAGTCTGCAATTTTTTACAGTGAGCAGAGATGGAGAGGACAAGGGTAGAAAGAGGAAGGCCCTAGGGATGCTAGGTGAGGAAAAAGTCTAGGTCTAGGGTTTTAGAGCAAGATTAGAACTGTTTTAGGGCCCTTTTTAGGGAAGAAAATAAGTTTTAGGATTTTTTAAATTTTTAGGGCTTCCAAAAAATTCGCCCTAGGGTTTCTAGGGACAAATAGGGTAGGGTGAAATTGTAGGAGAGAGCACCGAAATTTTAGGAGAGCCAAAAATTCAAAAAATTAATTTTTTGATTTTATAGGTTTTTAACATAAAATTGCAGACCTACTTTTAACCCTAATTCTACCATGAAAACGCAAATTTACACATGCAAATGCAAGAGACTAACACTCGATGCTAGGTTTTGCAAAAGAGAATGTGTGAAAACAAAAGGAGATCTACCCTAGCAAAGCCCTACCCAACCTAGGGCTTCTAGGGAGGATGGCTAACCTAGTGAGGAATGGTTCCTAAGTCAAGCAACTATCCTAGTAAAACTAAGGAGAAACCCTAGGGCACCCTCACAGGGAGACGTGTCATCATTTGCTACGTTGACAAGAAGGAAGGTAATGGCCTATCCTAGGGCAATGTGCAGCTCTAGGGCTACCACTGTGACTTGAATGTGCACATCCACCAACATTCAAATAAAAAGGTAAGAAGCCTGACCTATTTGTGCTTGTGCTCATCCAACAAATCAAAGCATCACCAAAAGCAGAGATTCACCAAAGAATTACCAGAAATTAGCATGCATTAACCAAAAAACTTCCTCAAGAGGAGCGCATCCATCCTAAGTAACCCTAGCAGGGGTAAAACAAGTGCATAGTGTATTATCCCATAAGTTTTGTCTTTAAAATGAAAGTGAGAAGATCTATTTATATGAACTCACAACATATCCATGCCTACATGCCTTAAAATAAGTCAACTTCAAATTTCAACTGGAAATTAAAAAATAATAATAATAAAATATACCCTAAGGTAGGATTAAGGTATGCTACATGGAGTATTAGTACCCCCAGGTGCCAAAACACGCTCAAATAAGCGAATCACTCTGAACGAAAGGCTGGAGTGAGCTAGAGGGAGGGCGTTATACCTTATCTAACCCATAGAATGTTGTAAAATCCCTCAACGCCCTCCTCAAAGCATGAAAACATCCTCGCATGGAGGATGTCTTTGTCTGAGTAGATAAGGCCAGGGAGAGCAAGCGCCAACAATCTGAGAGGCCAAGAGGGTGTCACAAGTGGCTGTGAGTGGAGACAAATGTCTCACTGCTAAAGCAAAGGCCACTTGAGCATGTAAACAAGAGATGGGGCCATGTGACCCAGTGGTCAACCCTTGAGGGCCCCGGACACCAACCTTGAGGTTGAAAACACCATCAAAGGGCAATCAGCATTGCCATTAAGTCATAGTACCCCTAAAGGATGACCAAAGGTCCCAGCCATGACCACCATTGCTCGATAACACCTCTCATTGTTGAAAAAATTGGCCTTCTCTCCCTGGGGTACACCTGAAGATGTGTTGGGTACAGGTGCAATGTAACAAATGGAACGTATACCCTAATGCCTTTGAAGTCTCACTATATCCAACAAAAATACCCTTCTCCCTTGAAGGTTCCAACTTCATCCTCTTCTCTAATGGTGCATGGACATAAACCAGACATTCAAAGATATTAATAATTAAAGTAACCAATCTCTGGTCTCATTCCTCTTAATGACTCCTCTAGAGTCTTGTCCTCAAGAACCTTATGGGGAATCTTGTTCTGAATGTACAGTGCCATGTTGCATGCTTTTTCCTAGAGAAACATGGGAAAATCCTAATCATGGACCATTTCCTTGGCATCTCCAATGATGGCCTTTTTCTTCTTCTCTGCAACCCCATTTTGTTACAGGTTGCAAGGTACTATCAGCTCCTTGATTCCTGCCTCCTTCAAGAAATCCTTGAACTTGTTGCGTGTATACTCACCTCCATTATCTGTTCTTAGAACTTTGATCTTCATCTCTGTCCGGTTCTCCATGAGCCTTAAACTCTTAAAAACGACTGAAGACCTCATCCTCAATCTTCATAAAGTAGATCCACATCCTTGTGGAGAAATCATCTATAAAGGTCACATAATAGTTATACCCAGTCAACAATGATATTGACATAGGCCCACATGTCTAAATGCACTAGATCCAATATCCCTTTGGACCTGCTATCATTTCTAGGAAAGTTGGTCTTGGCATACTTGCCAAACGCACATCACTTGCACACACCCTGCTTCTCCATACTAAACTATGGAAGACTAGAGATAATTGCCCGCAGTATCTATAAAGCCCTATGATGCAAGTGACTCGTCCTCCTATTCCATAACTTACATAACTTGTCACTGTCATAATGAACTACACCATATACTAGTTGATCCATCAACAAATACAAGTTTCCCATTCTACTCCCTATTACTCATCTTATATCTAAACTAAATCCTTTCATACTAACAAGTACCTGTCCATCCTGAAAATAGACCACATACCCCTTGCCCTCCATGGTTGAAATCGCTAGTAGGTTCTTTGTCAACCCTAATACATAGAGCACATCCTTCACCCCCAAAGGATCTCCTGACTCTAGTTGAAACTAAATATCCCCAATTCCCCTAACACCGTACTTGACATCATCACCAAGCTCCATGTGTAGCTATGAGTCCTTGTATGTGATAACGTCACATACTGGTGAACACATTCATAAACCTATCATATGACATGAAGTTCCAGCATCCACGAACCATGCATCCTTTCCCAATGTGCCAAGAAGACAAGACACTAATGAGAACTCTTTCTCAAACTTTGCAGCAAATTCACTAACCTGTGTCTTCACTGATGATGCAACCTATGCCTTATTTTTGTCCTCCTCCTTGTTCAAACACTAACCTGCATAATGGCCAATCTTGTAACATGCAAAGCACTTGACTTTGCTCATGTTCTTCTTCTTCTCGTCATGAGTGGAAGCCTCTCCACCTGTATTCTTCTTGGACTTCACTTTTCCCTTCCTTACATGACTCGCAAGAGCAACATTCTCCTCATCATCACCCTTTCATTGGCCTCCATATAGGGACTCCTCTCGAGTCTCCTCCTGGATGACATCATCTCATAACCTCTCCCAGCTAGGAATATTTCTCATGCCACAATACCTTTGACAAAAGGATAGCATGGCTTGGTGAAGCCATCCAGGGCTACTCTTACCACCTCCGGATCTGTCACCGACTCCCCAACTGCTACAAACATGTGTGATCCTTGTGAGATAAGAATTCATTGTATCTAATCTTGACATCTTGGTGCTCCTAAGTTCCTCTTTCAGCGCCATCTTCTTATTGTGGCTATCACTGTGGTATAGCTTCATCAAAGCTTCTCACATCTCCCTGACTGCCTTCTTTCTGGACAAATGAGGTATCACATGATCCTTCAATACATCCAAAATAATCCTCCTGGCTTTCACATCCTTGTTATCCTCGGCCAGCTGAGTAGCATCAATATGAATTGGTGGAGTTTTCTCCGCAAACTCCCAAATCCCATTTTCCATCAACACTAATGCTATCCTCTCCTTCCAGGAACTGAAGTTGGATGCACCCTCCAACCGGTTCTCAAATCTCAGTCCAGTTTCTGCCATCCTGTCCAATCAAATAATCTGATCAAAGAACTTTTTTTGTAAACTCTTGCCAAGTGTGATTTACATCTTAGAGCCAACCTTGCTTTGATAACATGTTAAATTTTACTCAATACAAAATTCTGATTTCTTCTCTCACTAATTTTTATACTCATAAATTATAAACATAAATAGTTGATATTTTTAACCAATAATGCATTGGAAATAAACAGGAAATCATTCACACATTTGACACAATTATTTATCCTTGTAAACTCCAGAGGGGAAAAACCAGCATTCAATGTTCTTCTTTTATTAGCTCATAGAGAATATCATAAATTACAATAATTCAACCCGTAACTTAGTCCTAGAGAAAATCTGCACACTAGAGAAATCAACCACAAGGAAAATTGACCCTACATCACCTTGTATGGTTTCCTGCATCACCCGTACGGCCATGCATCACCGAATTAGCCCCTACTTCAGCTCGTATGACCTTTGCATCACTCATGTGGTCCTATGTCACTTCATACAGCTATCTGTGTCATCTGACCCTATGCATCACTGTATGAATCGGCCCTTTGTGAGATTGGTCTCTCTCTCCTACTTCGAATCTTCTCTCTTTGCAAAATTTGTACTCTCTTCTCTTCAGCCATGGAGTCTCACTCTTCTCTTAAGAAAATCTCTATCTGAAATGATTTTCTGATCTTGTGCGTTTTTTCCCCTCCTTGGGTTTTTTTTTATATTTTCTTAATGACCAAAACCCTAACTCCCAATCTCCAACGTGATGGATAGCCAAGATTAGATCTTGAGCCTCACTTAAGATCAACGGCTGTGACTTCATCTTAAGTTCATTTTTTAGCCAGTAGCCAATATTAAGTTAGTAATGTTTTTTTTCCTATGTCAAACTTAGAAAATAGATATAAAATCCACTTGCTTAATAATTAAGCAAGTACCTAGAGAGTAAATGGACAACTTATGCATGCTTGACACCTTAGCCTATGCAGAAGCTCATGTCCGAGATATTATCATCAACACTGATCAGAACTAGAATAGTGATTTAGCAATTATAACTAATGATTCCTGTTGAACGGATAACCCCCAGCAATTGACTCCCAGGATCACTCCCTATTTGGTGGAGCCAAACTTTAATGTCTAAGATCAGGCATCCCAAAATGTCAAGTGACACCTTCAAGGATAGAATAAAATGTCATTAATCAATTTCAAATATATGTCAGTTTATGTCAAACCAAAGCAATAGGCTTACTGTTGACATAAGAGTCCAAATACCTAATAAAATAGTAAAATTTCTACGTAAGTCTGTGGAAAATATCAAGAAACCAAAAAAAAGGAATGGTAAATGCATTGCTCTAAGCTCAAGTTTCTCTAGATGGTGATTACCTAGAACAAAAACATTAGAATATAACATCAGAATTTTCAATTTTCAAATAAATTAATAGACATGATGTAAAATGTGCCCTGTACAGATGTTATGCATAACATTTCTCCGTATGAAAGAAACAGTATAGCATTACTCTCATATGCATTTTACAAATAAGCATAGATCCCATTGTCAACAGAATGAAATAGAATTAAAGCATTTTACTCTCTTGTTGATGACTTCATGAAGGGATAGAAACTCAAATACCATAAGGATGACCCATATACTATGTGCAATATTAACAAACAATAAAAATGCATAGTAATGGGCCTGATAAAATGTCATGTCGATAACATTGATCCATAATATCTTTGAACAAATCTCTTACACTGCAGAAATCTAAGATTACAAGTTACAACACAACAAAATAATACATTAAGAAGAAAGTAGTGCACCTTCGGCGCAGCCATTGGATATTCTTCAGGTAAAAATAACTCCAACTTGAAAACACCACCTACACAGACAACAAAAATCAAGCAATCAATTTTTTTCTAAATGGAACGAAAGGATATTTCCCTATCCTGATAGAGTTTAAAAATATTAAGAGTGGTTAGAAGTAAGTATTTTATATGCACATCACATAAAATATAAAAATACGCAGAATTATGTTTGATGTATGCAATGAAAAATTGGCACTTTTAGACTGATTACTCCATTCATTTTTAAATATTAAACTCATGAAGATAAAACCATGGGTGTGTTAAATTTTAATAGCCTCTAACTCCAACCAAAGGAGCCTGACTCAATAGGCATGCATGCCCTGTTATGTCAGAGCATTGTCTTCAATTAGCCATTTGGGGCAAGCCACAAGCCACTGATTTTCAATTATGTCAAAGCATTTCTTCAACTGGCTATTCATACAAACTTGCCCAATTATATTCCACTAAATCCATTGATACAAAACAAACAGATCAGCTACAATCCTAACATATCATCTATAAAGGGAATGAGAAATGAATCTCTTTCTCACCCAATTCAAGGCCTTATAGTATATCACTACAGAATTAGCATTCATTAACTATGGCAATTGGGTTAACCATGTGTTATTCTCCACCTCATAGATGTAGCACACCACTATCGTCTTATCTAAATCCATGCTTCCATGTGTGAGTCTACATTGATGTTCACTCATACAATGTTGCCTAAATGATTTGGATCTTTCTGCTTACAAAAAAATTATTTGGATCTTTCCACCAATTTAATCTTATCCACTACTAATTCCAATGGAATCCCATACAAATTATTGTATGACAAGCGAAGACATTTGTAAACAAAAAAACGTCAGTGCTCGACAGTTGTAGGATCCAATAATCTCCCATGTTATCCTGAGGATTTTCCTCCAAGCTTATGTTTGTCATTAGTGTTAATAATCTCACAGGATACCTTGAGGGTTTTCTTCCATGTTTATATTCATCACGAGTGTCTTAAATCAGCATTAACAAATCTCCTTTGACCAGGTACAGACCCATATCAAAATGATTTTGGGTGTTGAGATTACCACATAATTCACATCAAATCTAAAACTAATTTTCTACTATGTGGGAAGTTAAATTTCTTCATCAAAACTTCACCCAGCAAGTGATATTGTGGTCTGGCTGCATTTCTAACAGGTGGAAAGTTGGTAACACACCGACCTGATAGGGTGTTACCAAGGTGTGTGAAACACACCCAAAGGAAAAAAAAATAGAGAAGAAAGGGCATAAAATAAATAAGCATCTATTCCACAATGCCACTGAGCACTCAATCATTGCATGGACAACCATGTTTGTACTGCCTTTTAAGTTTAACTCACAACAAGCCCTAAAACTTAGTCTTCTCCCATAGCAAAGTTGCAAACCAAATATTAAGAGAGTGCACTAAAAGAAAGTTGACTGCTTAGCAAGTTGGAGGAGCGACTGAGATTCAAGGGACTTAGAAAGCTATGGAATAACAATCTTAAAGATGAGTAATTACTAATTTCACTAGTGACTGAAATCTCATGAAGCCTTAACTTTTATGGACAGGTGTGGAGATTTTTTAACGATCAGTGGAAAGTACATTAGTTCTACTTTTGAGGACCAATCTGCAACTGTTTCTAAAAGTCGGATTGGACTCAGCTTAGACCACATTGACCTGGATGATATGCAATGTGAGGTACAGTATGTCAAGGACTAGTTAGATTTGGAGCACAAATTTCATAATTGAAACTTGAATCTTAATGACAAGAATTTTGAAATTTCCAATCGTGTGAATTTTATTTTGTCTAATTATTTTAATTTGTATGTAATAATGTATATAAAAATATTTTAATAGATATTTTGAGCACCTGCACCATATATTTCAATTTTCAAGAAATTACAACATGCAACACTCAGGTCATGCAATGCACTTGAGCCCATGGCCTCCATCTATTTCAATTTTCAAGAAATCGCCACATGCAACACCCAGATCACACCTTTCACTCGAGCCCAACCTAACTTAGTTTTCAACTCCACATTTAAACTATCACCACCCTTTATCGTCTCCCATTCCATGTCAGATCAGTGATATATGATCCCATAAAACTGGAAAGTGATATACCCCTTGCTCTTCTTCTGTAAATTCCAAAGCTGTTGCCCTTCATTCGATTCTCTAAATAATCCAGATCAATCCCTTGCATTGTTGGGAAGATCACCTATAAGGAGATGTTTGATGCTCTAGTCACTCTATATCATAGTAAGAACATCAACCAAGAGATTCTTTTAAGGAATAAGCTTAGTGCCACATAGATGACCAAGACAAATAACATGATAAATCAAGAACCCTCCCTAGTGAAGTAATTGGTTGAGGAAAGACAAGAAAGGTATTGTTTGCACTGTGCACATTTTCTTATGAAAGAGGTTTCATTTGCACCTTCTCTATGAGGCCTGATAACTTTTCTTGAGGGGTCTTCGTGGTTAATTCTACAGTATTTCACTAGGATGTTGAGCACATACTCCATGAGATGGGCCACGTAGGTTTATTGCCTGAGATTACAAAATCGAGTTGATAGGAAAATAAAAAAATGTTGCTGACGTTTACTGTGATAATGGAAGAGTAACCCTATCCCTATATAGTGATAGGGATAGTCTGTCCCATGATTGTTTGTTGTACTCGCATTATTTATGATATCAATCAACGGTGAAGAATACAATAGTCTGGAAACTCACAGGGTTTAGAACATCAATTGAAGGATGCCATTAAGGAATAAGCTTAACGCCACTCGAATTAGCAAGACAAATACCGTAGCTAGTTACTCGATGAAGATTATTGAAC
The DNA here is from genome assembly GCA_001517045.1 of Pseudotsuga menziesii. NCBI lineage: Eukaryota > Viridiplantae > Streptophyta > Pinopsida > Pinales > Pinaceae > Pseudotsuga > Pseudotsuga menziesii. The sequence continues at coordinate 486,458 of LPNX010719346.1, read as the reverse complement.
TTGCACTGATTGGAGAAGAGGTCAAGAGTTAAGTTTTAGTACTCATAAACTTGAATGGGTTTTCATCCTCTTTGTAGCCTTTTGTCTAAACAATTAAAAATTGAAAATTAATAACATTAATTCCAGAGCTTGTCCCACCCAATGATTTTCTATTATCAAGGTTCCCTTGCAGCCCTGTGATCAAAACTTGGGGTCATTGCACAATAGAAAATATATTTGGTAAGTCAATCTTGCAGAAAAACTATTTGCACTGCCATCTGCTAATTAATTCCACTGTCCAAATACATGACATTTAACATTAGTGGTGAGCTATTATTTGCATGATGAGCCTCTCTTTCCTTTTTATTTGTTATTTGACTGCTCAACAGAGTCAAAACTACCATTGTTTATTCAACAACGGTAATAGAGTCCTGTTATAAACTTGTGCCATTGAAGGATCTAAATATTCCTCCATTGTTCAGGATGACCACTGCCAAATAGGGCCCTACACTCTCTCCTAGGGATTCTAAGGACATTTTTCCATTCCCAGTCACTAAGGCCAAATTTAAAGCATCTGTGGCCCTCCTTTAATTTCTTGATTCGCAATCTACCTAATTCACAATTCTTAATGTTTTGAATAAAACATTTCAGCTCATTGAATAAGTTACCTGTTATCCCTAAAGTTGAACCTAGACTACGGGGGTTCAAGCTTAAAGAAATCTTTTTCAAAAATATAATTCAATGAAGTCAAGATAAAAACTGGGCTGGTATGTAATCAAAGCTATAGGAAAATCACATAATCATTAAAGAACTATACAACATAAAACAGAATACAAAATCTGATATCAAAGGAACTATGATCATGAATTTATGAAATGAGACTGACTATGTTTTTAAAAGTTTAAAAGATAACTGTATTTCACCATAAGAATCATGTAATGGGATTCAATTGACCATATACAGGATAAATCACAAGAAATATAATTCATAAGATACACAGCCAAATCATAATCATAATCATATCAAAGCAGAACCTATATTGAAGATGTAGAGTATTTCATGTCATACAGAATGTCATCAAAACTGGATTTCCATCACTCCAATTGCCACCCCCTATTTTTTCAATCTAGTGACTATCCTTATATACAAAATATCTGAGTTTCTAATATAGTTATCATATCCTACTTCTATGGATCGAGCTCTTTCAAAAATAGAAAGGTCAATCTCCTTTAAAACTGTCTGCCTTCATTATCTGGAGCTCGTTCTGATTTTCTGCCTGAATAATTGAATTAATATACTCTGCCATTTGGTATTTGTGTTGACACATGGGTTTCTTTGATGCTTGAACTCGGTTTCAGGATTTAATACTTATAAGATCATGGATCCTGGATCTTGTGACTCATGCCAGCCATCTCATCAAGGGTTGTGTCCCGCATACATCAATTAATTGCAGGAACCAAAAGCTTACAACCATGATGGATTCTTCAAAGGAGAGACAGTCCATGAGAAGTTTCTCATACAGCTCATCAAGAAAATCCAGTAAAGATGAAGGAACAAATACTAAAAGGACAAATTCCAAGAAGTAAGTATGGATGAAGAAGACCAAGAAGTTATAGATAGGACAAGTTGATCAGTGTAGGGAGGATGGTTTCCATATGGCAAGCCAAGCTTAAGGTTTCAAATGCCTTAGCACACCTTGAGTTCATAAGGCTCGAAGATGAACTCAAAGGAAAAAGGGTGGTTATTCCAAGCATACAGATGGGTCCTAAGATTGTGCATATTGATAGGGGGAGCAGTGATCAATGATTTCATATGTAGATATGTGGACACCCTTTGCTATTGATACCAAAGGAGGAGAGATGAAGACAAAAGGGGAGCATGAGTTGTTGTCATCAATAACAAATGGGGGGATTGTTGATTGAATTGTGATTGATGCCAACATGGACTTGTAGTGGCCCCATAGGTTGTCATTGATGCCACCAAGTCCCTCTTGTAGTGCATAGGTATGGATGATCCCAATACCCTCAAATCCATTTCCCTAGATCCCATACAGATATGGGTTATGCCTTGAAGCACCTTGTATCCAACTGATAAGGTCCTTGTACCCACAAGCTTGGATCTTGGATCCACCACCTTGTTGACGATGTTGAAGACCCTTACGATGATGCTGAAGGCCCTAGATATGGTGTTGATGTCCTTGTAAATGATGGAGAATCCCTTTATGGGTTAAAGAAGCATTAATCACCCATTCTATGGTCATTCATGCTTTGACAGGGTCATCGTACTCTAAGAGAAGGCTTAACAACCCCACAGGAGGTAGCATGATGGATCTTGACCTTTGGAGGTCCTTTTATGTGGTTGAAGAAGCCCTTGAAGTCCCTTGGCATGTCAAAGAAGCCTTTGGAAGACCAAATGGGCCAAATGACCCATTCTCTGGTCATTTGTAGTTTGCATGGTTATTCATGGTTTGATGGAGTCTTGGATCTCTTAGAGATGGTCCCATGGCATGAAAAAGGCTTGGTAACCACTTGGACACTTGGACACACACAATGGCTTGTGGATGATGATCGAGGTTGGGCTTAATGGTGATATGGCACCTTGATGATGGGGTCCTTTGTCATACATGTCATGGTGATGGGATCCTTGATGATACCCTTGGACTTAATAGTTCTCCTATGTTTGGATGCTTGAACCCATACTTTTTGTGGCATGATAACACTTGGACATTTTTTACACCCTTGGTTGTTGACGATGTGGTGGACACACTTGCTTAGTTCTTTATGAAGCCCTAATGACTTGATATAATCCTTAAGTGGTAAGATGGAGGACACCTTTTCTTATGATGGCATAACAACAAACCCTAAGGTTGACTTGGAAGAGTTTGTAAAAATACAAAATGTCAAAAACATTTTGTTAACTAATTTGTGGACAAACTTTTAATGGTAAGACAATAACATAATAAACCTTTACACTTTTATTGGCCTTCAAGTCGGCGCTACCTCTACTCTCTCAATGTCAAATTTGAGTATTAAAACCCTAGAATCATCCAACGAAGGGTGAGTAGAATGAGCTTGCTAGTTGACTGAGGTAGAACTCGTGGCTAAGGAAAATGTTGACTGAGGTAAAATTCAGGTGGACTAAGGAAATTCGAAGGAGTCGCAGAAACAATATCTTGAAGTTTTTTTGTGTTTTCCCTGTAACTATGGAATTTCAATAGCAGCCCTAGGCTCAAGTCTGAGGGTATATACAATGTGTTTTTGTTTGCAGCAGTAGAGGGTAATGTTTGACCAATACAAATAGTCCCGAGGTGCTGAAGTATTCCACAATCATCCACAACACTTGCCTAAGCAATTATGAGTTAGATGGTGATGAGGTCTCTCTTGTAAGCATGCACAAACCGGAATTAGGATGCATGAACAGTTTGATTTTTGGGTTAAAAACAGTCAAGATTTGACTAATCCTTAACACATTTTCACAGTCCAAATTTATGCTCGATCAATCCTAAATTTGATGATATCCTTTGACATAAACAATCCTGATTTTTTATTCTTGACGAGTGTTTGGAATGAGGTTTAAGTTTGAATAACAGTCTGAGTTTTACACACAAGCAAAGATTCTGATGTGGTGAGGTTCCTCACAGCCAGTGCACAAATCTAAAATTGAAGGGAGTAAACAAATAACTCTGGGTTTAAATGAAGAGTGACATGCATAGTTTGAGTTTTTTTATGGTTACTACTACTAGATCCGAGCCTCTTCACAATATTTTCTTCAAGATTGAGCAGTCTGACTTTGGAGTCTTCTACACACACACAACCCAAGTCTAAGGTTTGGCATGCACGACTAAGGTAAGATCATGTATACTCTATGATACAATGCAAACTTATTGACATTTGATGATGTTGACGATGTATACTCTATACACATGATGATGATGGTGCATGCATACACCATGATGTTGATATGATGATGATATGATGCAATATGGATGTACAATGATGTATATAGTGCACACAAAATGATGAAACAATGACATTCTAAGATGATTATATAAGTTGATGATGCATTCCTACACACTATGATGATGATGATGATATATGATGAAGTATAACTTATGATGATGATGTATGCTTAATAAAGATGATGCATACTTAATGCATACTCTACAATGGTGATGAGGTACACTTGTTGATACACACTGTATGATATCATGATGCATTCATGTTGATACTTGACGCTTACCTCATGATGATGATGTTGCACACTTATACACTATGATGCATTCCTATACATGATACTTGATGACGATGATGCATATCCTATGATGGTGCATACTCTATGATGAAGATGCTACATGATAATGTATACTTGTTGATATTCCATGATGATGATGTGATGATGATTTGATCAATGAGAGTAACATTGACTATGATGTACATGAGTAGAGATTCACCAGCAATATTGATGAACATATGTGGATGAGCATATTGATAAGAGTGATGAGAAGATTGACAAGAAGAAGTTGATTTAGCAGCAGAGGTATATCATTGCAACAGATTGATGATAACCATATATTGGTATCAAGCTTGCAAGTAGAGTCTTGCAATTGAGGATTGGACTCCTCAACCCTTTCTTAGTTGGAGCTAAGAAAACCAGGTTGGGTTCTGTTACGAGAGTTGGTGGTATTTTCATTAGTTGGTGCTGATTGTAATCAAGAATATTAAAGTCTTCCATTACCATAAATAAAAATTAAAATTACATATATTCTTGTGTCTCTCTTGATGTGATTATGGTTCTTATGACTAATGGTTGATTTAGATGATGAATATGATGATGTGATTGATAACATAATGCTTGATAAACTCTGATTGACTAATAGAAGTGAAAAATGTTTAAATTTCTCACACACTGATTCACCCCCCCTCTCAGTGTGTCCATTGTGTCCAACAATTGGTATTAGAGCAGGCCTTCGTCACAAGCCTTACCAACTTGAAGGAGATTCATACACATAATGGAAGTAAAATGAGAGTCATCAATATATGATGTGCTTGTACTTGATGTTACAAAATATTTCAGTTGGAGGAGCAAGATGAAGGCATATCTAAAGAAGTTTGGTGTTTGGGATATTGTGATCAATCTACCAACTCTATCCAATAAGAAGGGAAAGGCAGTTGTGATGGAAGAAGCAAAGAAGAACAATGCTACAACCTTGAAGTTCCTCATGGATGGACTTCCCGACTCAGTGAAAGAAAGTGTAGGGGAGTACACTTCAGCTAAATGCCTATGGTTCAAGTTGGAAAGCGAGTATCAAAATGAAAGACCAGACACCGAAAAGACAAGTCAAGAATCATAAGGCAAGCCCTTGGAATAGGTCAATCAAGAAGAAGAAAAGCAAGAAGTGGACTCCAGTAAAGGTATGGATTCTTTTGATTATAATGATAGCTTGTGTGTTGAATTTGAGAAGGTTCTTGCAGAATATGATGAAGATCTATCAAAGGTTACACAAGGGATACATCTCACCTTGATAAATATTGATCTAAGAGCAAATTGGGTATTGAACACAGTAAATCTAAACCATAGTCAATTCACAAAGTTCAAAAAGAAAATCATGGATTCTTTAAATGAATATCAGTAGAAGACCAAGACAATGAGAATATTGCTGGTGAGGATTAAACAAAAGGATAAAAAGTTGCGGGATCAGTTGGAAGACAAGGATGATGGAGTTGAATGACTAAAGACTAAATTGATCAGTCAAAAGGAAGAACAAAAAGAGTCGGGTGAATACTCAAAAGAGCTTGAAGAAACTAGAAAGACCAATCATGATTTGAAGACTCAGTTGGAGGAAGCCAAGAGGATAGAAGAAATCTTAAAGAATCAGTTTGAAGAAAAGAATTAGACAATCCAAAGGCTGGAAATGGAAGAAAGATGAAAGGAATCATGCACTTTCCAAGTTCAAGGACAGTTCATTTGTCTTAGATAAGATCTTGGATTTCCAAAGATCTCCACTTAACAAGACTGGTTTTGGTTACAAGGAGGGAGGAAAATATGAAGAGAGCACTTGGTCTCCCAAGACTCAAGAAGCATGCCCATCAACGTCTAAAGCTGCTCCCCATGCACCTGCACATGACAACAACAACTTTGGAAGTTCAAGAATGCAACAAGGAGTTAGGTATATTCCTCAAAGCAAGCTCAGAAAAGTAATAACTCCTAGATGGAACCAAATACCCAGGTATGAAAATGGATTTAATGGTTATTGTTATTCTTGTTCTAACTTTGGTCATAAGGAAATGGATTTTAGACTATACGAAAGAAGAAGTGTTGGAAATGACAAAGTTAGATGCTAGATATGTAACCAAGTTGGACATATCGGTTCTATTTGTCACACATTGAGATGCTACACTTGTAGTGGGTTTGGTCACAAATCCCAAGAATGTGCAAGTCAAAGAAGTCAACCAAGGAGGATTCCTTCATACACATCAGCAAAAAGAACCAATGAACCTAGGGAAGAAGACCAATGCAGCAAGATTTGAAGATCAGAAGACAAAGGCATACAGTCAAGGACACTCTCAGGTATGGAGAAATGAATCTGATCAAAGAAGTGTTGGAAGCTCCAACAACTCAATCAGATTCTGTACATGCAACCATGTTGGTCACATTGTTGCATATTGTCATACGATGAGATGTTATAGTTGCAGTGACTTTGGGCACAAAGCTCAAGACTGTTGGAGTACATGGTAAAAATCCATGAGATGTTTCTCATACAACTCATCAAGAAAATCCAGTAAAGATGAAGGAACAAATACTGAAAGGAATAATGGCAAGAAGCAAGTATGGATTAATAATACTGAGCAGTTACAAATAAAAGAGGTTGATTAGTGCGGGGAGGATTCCTACCACATGGAAATCCAAGCTTAAGGTCTCTTAAAGACTTTAACAAACCTTTAGTTCATAAGGTTGGAGGATGAACTCAAAGGAGAAAGGATGGCTACTCCAAGCATACATACATGTCCTAGGATCATGCATATTAATAGGGGGAACAATGATCAGTGATTTCAGATTTAGATATGTGGACAACCTTTTCCATTGATATCAAAGGGGGAGATGTTGAAGACAAAAGGGGAGCAAGCTCAAAGGGGGAGCATGAATTGTTGTCATCAATGACAAAGGGAGAGATTTTTTATTGAATTGTCATTGATGCCAACATGGACTTGTAGTGGCTCCACAGGTTGTCATTGATGCCACCAAGTTCCTCTTGCAGTGCACAGGTATGGATGATCCTAGTTCCCTCACATCCAGTGCCATGGATTCCATATATATATGGGTTATGCCTTGAAGCACCTTGTATCTAATTGACAAGGTCCTTGTACCCACAAGGTTGGATCTTGGAACCACCACCTTGTTGACGATACTAAAGACCTTGGCAATGACACTAAAGACCCTGGAGATGATGTTGAAGACCCTGGAGATGGTGTTGAAGTCCTTATGAATTGTGAAGAAGCCCTTGATGGGTTAAAGAAGCATTAATGACCCATTATGTCGTCATTCATGCTCTGACAGGGTCATGGTACCCTAAGAGAAGGCCTAGAAACCCCATAAGAGGTAGCATGATGGATATTGACCCTTGGAGATCCTCCTGTGTGGTTGAGGTGGTTGAAGAATCCCATCAAGCCCATTGGAATGTCAAAGAATCCTTTGGAACACAAGATGGTTCAAATGAGCCATTTTGGGTCCATTTGTGGTTTACATGGTTACTAGTGGCTTGATGGAGTCTCGGGACTCTTAGAGATGGCCCTAGGGCATTAAAAAGGATTGGCACCAACTTGGACACTTGGACACACCCAGTGGATTGTGGATGATGATCGAGGTTGGGATTGATGGTGATATGACACCTTAATGATGGGGTCCTTAGTCATACATGTCATGGTGATGGGATCCTTGATGATACCCTTAGACTTAATGGTTCTCTTATGTTTGGATGCTTGGAACCCATACTTATTGTTGCATGATGGCACTTGGAGATTTTCTACACCCTTGTTTGTTGACGATGTGGTGGACACACTTGCTTGGCTCTTGATGAAGACCTAGTGACTTGATATAATCCTTAAGTGGTAAGATGGAGGGAACCCTTGCTTATGATGGCATAACAACAAAGCCTAAGGTTGACTTGGAAGGGTTTGTAAAAATACAAAATGACAAAAACATTTTGTTGACTAATTTGTGAACAAAATTTTAATGGTAAGACAATAACATAATGAACCTTTAACACATATTTCATTAATATTGGAAAGATTTTATTACAAGAACAACCCTCGAAATAATATCTTTAGTTATTTGGAACTCTAGATTCACTTTTTAATTCCAAATTTAATGAAATATGTGTTCTTTACACTTTTTGTTACACATATTTCTCATCATCATCATGTTATGAGAACCAAACATCAGAACTTTCCTTAAACCCCCAAGTTATGAAGTGAAATTTGGGCCAAGATTAGTGATGTCGTGCTTTTGTCCACCACCACACTTTCCTTGTGGATAATGTGTGTTACCCCAATGCGTAACGCTTGTTTTCCATGCACAAAAATTGATGCCACCACCACATGCCTTCATACAATGAGCGGTGTACTATGGGTAATGCTCTGTCTTAGTTGACAAAGAGTGGTGCTCAAGTTTTAAGGATAAAAAGAGAAGTTTCACAAATCTTATCGAACCTTAGCTTCATGGCAACCTCATCCCTAGACACCTTGACCTCCTGGACTTGAGATGCATCCTTGTAGCATCTCCCCTCCACTTCACCTATGATAATCTCAACCTTCCCTATCCTCCCATGGCTATAAATCTTGGCTCATCCCCCATTGCTAAAGATAGGAAGATTATGCTACAACATCAAAGTTCTGGCCAAATCTAGCCAAGGAGAGGGGCCACTAGGTGGACAAGTTTGAAGCTTTGGAGGCAAGGTTTTACTTGAGAAGAGACTTTTCAACACTAAGGCACTTGGTTGTAATTTCTCTCTCTTATTCTATTAATGCAATGAAAGTTCCTTCCCCATGAATCATATTGTGTATTGACCACTTCTTTCATTGTTGAATTCCTTAGTCATCAACATAGGATTATAGATTGTACTTGGTGCTTTGATCTTGTATGCTTTTGTTGTGTGCTTCTTGCAGGTGAATCCATGGAGATCCAACATTCCAAAATAATGGTACATTACATTGTATAGTAGGTGAAAGACCCCATTCCAAGAATATATCAATCTTAGGGGAAGTGCTTCTCATTGTTGTTATCATTTGTTCTAGCTTAGAGTATTTCGGGCTAAGGAAACAACTTTTGTACACAGAAAGTGAGTATTTCTGATAACACTTTTCTTGGCCTTGCAGTCAAACCTACATCTACTCTCTCAATATCAAATTTGAGTATAAAAACCCTAGCATCATCAAATTAAGGGTGAGTAGAATGAGCTCTCTATCTAACTAAGGTAGAACTCGTGGTTGAGGAAAATGTTAACTGAGGTGAAATCCGAGTGGACTGAGGAAATTCAGAGGAGCAGCAACAATAATATCTTGAAGTTTTTTTTGTGTTTTATTTGTAACTATGGAATTTGGATAGCATTACTAAGCTCAAGTCTGAGGGTATATACAATCTATTTTTGTTTGTAGCAGCAGAGGGTAAAATTTGACCAATATAAACAGTCCCTAGTTGTTGAAGTTTTCCTCAATCATCCACAACACTTGCCTAAATAGTCCTGAGTTAGATGGTGATGAGGTCTCTCTTGTAAGAAGGCACAGATGAGAATTTAGATGCATGGACAATTTGATTTATGGCTTAAAAACATTCAGGATTTGACTCTTTCTTAACACATTTGCACAGTCCAAATTTATGCTCTATCAGACCCGAATTTGATGATATACTTTGAAACGAACTGTCTCGAGTTCTTATGCTTGACAAGTGTTTGGGAATGAGGTTTGAGTTTGAATAATAGACCAAGTTTTACACAAAGACAAAGCTTTGTATGTGGTGAGGTTCCTCACAACCAGTGCACAAATACAAACTTGAAGGGAGTAAACAAATAGCTTGGTTTTTAGATGAAGAGTGACATGCACAGTATGATATTTTATGATGGTTACTACTGCTAGATCTAAGTCTCTTCACTGTATTTTATTCAGCATTGAGCAGTCTGACTATGGAGTCTTTTGCACACACACAACCCGAGTCTTAGGTTTGACATGCACAACTAAGATAAGATAATGTATAATCTATAATACAGTGCAGACTTATTGACACTTGATGATGTTGATGATGTGTACTCTGTACACATGATGATGATGGTGCATGCATACACCATGATGTTTATATGATGATGATATGATGCAATATGCATGTAGAGTGATGTATACAATGATGGAACAATGACATTCTAAGATGATGATGCATTCCTACACACTATGATGATGATGATATATGATGAAGTATAACTTCTGATGATGATGTATGCTTGATAAAGATGATGCATACTTAATGCATACTCTACAATTGTGATGAGGTACACTTGTTGATACCCACACTGTATGATATGATGATGCATTCTTGTTGATACTTGATGCTTACCTCATGATGATGATGTTGTACACTTATACAATATGATTAATTCCTATACACTACACTTGATGATGATGATGCATATCCTATGATGATGCATACTCTATGATGACGATGCTACATGATGAAGAAGCCTACTCCTTGGTGATGTATACTCGTTGATATTCCATGATGATGATGTGATGATGCTTTGATTAATGAGAGAAACAATGACTATGATGTACATGAGCAAAGATTCACCAGCAGTATTGATTAACATATGTGGATAAGAAAATTGACAAGAGTGATGAGAAGATTGATGAGAAGAGATTGATTGAGCAATAGAGGTATATGATTTCAGTAGATTGATGGTAAGCAGAGATTGGCGTCAAGATTGCAAGTAGAGTCTTGCAATTGAGGATTGGACTCCTCAACCCTTTCTTAGTTAGAGCTAAGAAAACAAGGTCGTCTTTGTTATGAGAGTTGGTGGTATTTTCATCAGTTGGTGCTTATTGTAATAAAATATATTAAATTATTCCATTACCATAATAAAGATTAAAATTACATATAGTCTTGTGTCTATTTTTATGTGATTATGGTGCTTATGACTCATGGTTGATTTAGTTGATGAATATGATGATGTGATTGATAACATAATGCTTGATCAAATCTGATTGGTTAATAGAAGTGAAAAAAGGTTTAAATTGCTCACACACTGATTCACCCTTCCCCCTCTCAGTGTGTCCATTGTGTCCAATAATTGGTATCAGAGGATGCCTTTGTCACAAGCCTTACCAGCTTGAAAGAGATCCTTACACACAATGGAAGTAGAAGCAGAGTCATCAAGAAATGATATGCATCTACTTGATGTTACAAACTATTTTAGTTGGAGGGGAAATATGAAGCCATATCTGAAGAATTTTGGTGTTTGGGAGATTGTGATCAATCCATCCACTCTATCCAATAAGAAGGGAAAGGCAACTACATAGAAAGAAGAAAAGAAGGACAATGCTACTGCCTTGAAGTTCCTCATGGATAAACTTTCCAACTTAGTGAAAGAAAGTGTATGGGAGTACACTTTAGCCAAAGACCTATGGTTCAAGGTGGAAAGTGAGTATCAGAAGGCAAGACCATACACCAAAAAGATAGATCATGAATCATAAGACAAGCCCCCGAAAGAGGTCAATCAAGAAGAATAAAAGCAAGAAGTGGACTCCAGTAAAGGTATGGATTCTTTTGATTATAATGATAGGTTCTATGATGAAATTGAGGAGGTTCTTGCAGAACATGATGAAGATATATCAAAGGCTACACAGGGGTTACATCTCACCTTGATAAATATTGATCTTATAGCAATTTGGGTCTTGAACACAATAAATATGAACCATAGTGAATTCATAAAGTTCAAAAAGAAAATCATGGATTATTTGAATGAATATCAGTAGAAGACCATGACAATGAGAGTATTGTTGGTGAAGCTAAAACACAAGGATAAAGAGACGCAAAATCAATTGGAAGACAAGGATGCTAAAGTTGGATGACTAAATATTGAATTGTTCAGTCAAAAGGTAGAACAAGACAGATCAGGAATTAGAAGACAAGCCCTTGGAAGATTTCAATCAAGAAGAAGAAAAGAAAGAAGTGGACTCAAGTAAAGGTATGGATTATTTTTATTATAATACTATCTTGTGTGATGAAATTAAGAAGGTTCTTGCAGAAGATGATGAACATATATCAAAATTTGCACAGGGAATACATCTCACCTTGATAAATATTGATCTTAGAGAAAATTGGGTCTTGAACACAGTAAATCTAAACCATAGTGAATTGACAAAGTTCAAAAAGAAATCATGGATTCTTTGAATAGATACAATCAGAAGACCATGACAGTGAGAGTATTGCTGGTGAATCTCAAACACAAGGATAAGGAGTTTCAGGATCAATTGGAAGACACAGATGTTAAAGTTGAACGAATAAAGACTGAATTGATTAGTCAAAATGAATACCAAGAACAACCAAGTGAAGTCTCAAAAGAGATTGAAGAAACTAGAAAGGCCAATCATGATTTGAAGACTCAGCTGGAGGAATCCAAGAGGATAGAAGAAATATTGAAGAATCAGTTGGAAGAAAAGGAGGAGATAATCCAAAGGCTAGAAATGAAGGTAGTTGGTCTCAAAAAGAAAGGTGAAAGGAATGATGAATTTGTCAAGTTCAAGGACACTTCAATTTTCCTAAATAAAATCTTGGATTGCCAAAGATAAGACCGGTCTTGGTTACAAGAAGGAGGTAGGAAAATATGAAGAGAGGACTTGGTCTCCTAAGACTCTAGACGTAGGTCCATCAACGTCCAAAGCTACTCCCCATGCACCTGCACATGACAACAAAGATGTTGGAAGTTCAAGAATGCAACAAGGATTTAGGTCTATTCCTCAAAGAAATCTCATAAAAGAAATTTCTCCTAGATGGAACCAAAGACCCGAGTATGAAAATGGATTTAATGTTTATTGTTATTCTTGTTCTAAATTTGGTCATAAGGCTATGGATTTTAGACTCTATGGAAGAAGAAGTAATGGAAATGACATATTTAGATTCTGGACATGTAACCAAGTTGGACATATCACTATTACTTGTCACACATTGAGATGCTACACATGTAGTGGGTTTGGTCACAAAGCCCAAGAATATGCAATTCAAAGAATTCAACCAAGGAGGATTCCTTCATACACATCATAACAAGAAGAACCAATGAACCTTGGAAGAAGAACAATGCAGGAAGATTTGAAGATCAGCAGACAAAGGCCTATACTAAGGGACACTCTCAGGTATGGAGAAATGAAGCTAATCAAAGAAGTGTTGGAAGATCTAACAACTGAGTTAGGTGTTGGACATGCAACCATGTTGGTCACATTGTTGCATATTGTCGTACGATGAGATGTTATAGTTGTAGTGGATTTGGGAACAAATCTCAAGACTGTTGGAGTACATGGAAAGAACCCATGAGAAGTTTCTCATACAACTCAGCAAGAAAATCCAGTAAAGATGAAGGAACAAATACTGAAAGGATAAATGCCAAGAAGCAAGTATGGATGAAGAAGACCGAGCAGTTATAGATAGGAGAGGTTGATCAGTGTAGGGAGGATGGATTCCATATGGAAAGCCAAGCTTAAGGTCTCTTAAAGAACTTAGCACAACTTGATTTCATAAGGGTGGAGGATGAACTCAAAGGAGAGAGGATGGATACTCCAAGCTTGCTAATAGGTCCTAGGATCATGCATATTGTTAGGGGGAGCAGTGATTTCAGATGCAGATATGTGGTCACCCTTTGCCATTGATGCCAATGGGGGAGAGATGAAGACAAAAGGGGAGCATGCTCAAAGGGGGAGCATGAGTTGTTGTCATCAATGAAAAAGGGGGATATTGTTGATTGAATTGTCATTGATGCCAGCATGGACTTGCAATGGTCCCATAGGTTTTCACTGATGCCACCAAGTCCCTCTTATAGTGCACAAATATGGATGATCCTAGTACCCTCACATCCAATGCCCTAGAGCCCATATAGAGATGACTTATGCCTTGAAGCACCTTGTATCTAGTTGGCAAGGTCCTTGTACCCACAAGGTTGGATCTTGGAGCCACCACCTTGTTGACTATGTTGAAGAGCCAGTCGATGATGATGAAGACCCTGGAGATGGTGCTGAAGACCCTTGAGATGGTGCTAAAGTCCTTGTGAATGATGGAGAAGCCCTTGATGGGTTAAAGAATCAATAATGAACCATTCTGTGGTCATTCATGCTCTGACAGGGTCATGGTACTCTAGGAGAAGGCCTGACAACCCCACAGGAGGTAGAATGATGGATCTTGTCCCCAAGAGGTCCTCTTGTGTGGTTAGTGTGGTTGATGTGGTTGAAGAATCCCATGAAGCCCCTTGGCATGTCAAAGAATCATTTAGAACACCAAATGGTAATTTGTGGTTTGCATGGTTACTCATGGTTTGATGGACTCCTAGAACTCTTGGAGATGGCCCTAGGGATTGAAAAAGGTTTGGTACCCGCTTATCCATTTGGACACACTCACTGGCTTGTGGATGATGATCGAGGTTTGGCTTGATGGTGATATGACACCTTGATGATGGGGTCCTTGGTCATACATTTCATGGTGATGGGATCCTTGATGATACCCTTGGACTTAATGGTTCTTTTATGTTTGGATGCTTGGAACCCATACATATTATGGCATGATGGCACTTGGACATTTGCTACACCCTTGGTTGTTGACGATGTGGTGGACACACTTGATTGGTTCTTGATGAAGCCCTAGTGACTTAATATAATCCTTAAGTGGTAAGATGGAGGAAACCCTTGCTTATGATGGCATAAGAACAAACCCTGAGGTTGACTTGGAAGGGTCTGTAAAAATACAAAATGACAAAAACATTTTGTTGACTAATTTGTGGAAAAACTTTGAATGGTAGGACAATAACATAATGAACCTTTACACTTTTCTTGGCTTTGAAGTCAGCCCTACCTCTACTCTCTCAATGCCAAATTTGAGTATAAAAACCCTAACATCATCCAACAAAGGTAAGTAGAATAATCTCTCTAGTTAACTGAGGTAGAACTCGTGACCAAGGAAAATGTTGACTGAGGTAAAATTTGGGTGGACTGAGGAAATTCAGAGGAGTAGCAACAATAATATCTTGAAGTTTTTTTGTCTTTTCTTTGTAACTATGGATTTTAGATAGAAACCCTAAGCTCAAGTCTGAGGGTGTATACAGTCCTTTTTTGTTTGCAGCAAAGGATAAAGTTTGACCAATACAAACAATCCCGAGTTGTTGAAGTATTCCACAATCATCCACAACACTTTCCTAAACAGTCTTGAGTTACATGGTGATGAGGTCTCTCTTGTGAGCGTGCATAGACCCGAATTTGGATGCATGGATAGTTTAATTTTTGGGTTGAAAAAAATCAAGATTTGACTCATCCCTTAACACATTTGCATAGCCCAAATTTATGCTCTATCATTTCCCAATTTGATGATATCCTCTGACATAAACAGTCTCGAGTTCTTATGCTTGACAAGTGTTTTGGAATGAGGTTTGAGTTTGAATAACAGTCAACTTTTTACACATAGACAAAGCTTTGGATGTGGCGAGGTTCCTCAAATCCAATCCATAAATCCAAGCTTGAAGGGAGTAAACAAATAGCTTGGGGTTTATATGAAGAGTGACATGCATAGTTTGAGTTTTTCTGATGGTTACTGCTGCTAGATCCGAGCCTCTTCACAGTATTTTCTTCAGGATCGAGCAGTTTGAATTTGGATTCTTCTACACACTGCACACACAACCCAAGTTTGAGGTTTGACATGCACGACTAAGGTAAGATCATGTATACTCTATGATATAATGCAAACTTATTGGCACTTGATGATGTTGATGATGTATACTCTATACACATGATGATTTTGGTGCATGCATACACCATGATTTTGATATGATACAATATGCATGTACAATGATTTATACAATGCATATATAGTGATGAAACACTGACATTCTAAGATGATGATGCATTCCTACACACTATGATGATGATGATATATGATGAAGTATAACTTATGATCATGATGTATGCTTGATGAAGATGATGCATACTTAATGCATACTCTACAATGGTGATGAGGTACACTTGTTGATACACATAATGTATGATATGATGATGCATACATGTTGATACTTAATGCTTACCTGATGATGATGATGTTGCACACGTATACACTATGATGCATTCCTATACAATATACTTGATGACAATGGTGCATATCCTATGATGATGAATCCTACCCCTTGATGATTTATACTTGTTGATATTCCATGATGATGATGTGATGATGCTTTGATCAGTGAGAGAAACAGTGAATATGATGTACATGAGCAAAGATTGACCAACAGTATTGATGAATAGATGTGGATGAGAATATTGACAAGAGTGATGAGAATATTGACAAGAGTGATGAGCAGATTGACAAGCAGAGGTTGATTGAGAAACATAGGTATATGATTGCAACAGATTGATGACAATCGAAGATTGGCATCAAATTCACAAGTAGAGTCTTGCAATAGAGGATTTGACTCCTCAACCCTTTCTTAGTTGGAGCTAAAAAACAGGTTGGATGCTATTATGAGAGTTGGTGCTCTTTTCATCAGTTGGTGCTGATTGTAATCGAGAAGATTGAATTCTTCCATTACCATAAATAAAAATAAAAATTACATATATTATTGTGTCTCTTTTGATGTGATTATTGTTCTTATGACTCATGGTTGATTTAAGTGATGAATATGACGATGTAATTGATAACATAGTGCTTAATAAACTATGATTGAGTAATAGAAGTGAAAAGGTTTAAATTGCTCACACAATGATTCACACCCCCCTCTTAGTGTGGCCATTGTGTCCAACAGGAGGAGGGGGGGGGCTGCAACTAAGGGCGAGGGGGATTATGGGTGGGATTTAGAGGAGTAAAAGGAGAAGGAGGAGTAGGATGGAGGAGGTAGGGGAGGGTAGAGGAGGGATTTGGGAGGAGATCAAGGAGTAGGGAGGAGAAGGAATGGGGAGGAGGAGTAGGAGTATAAGGAGGAGGATAAGGAGGAGGAGGGTATGGGGAGGGAGTGGGTAAGCGGGAGTGTGGAAGAGGGAATGTGGAGGAGGAGTAGAAGTAGAAGAAGGAGTATGAGGGGGGAGGGGAATGGGAAGGAGGAGGGATGGGAAGGAAGAGGAGGATTAGGGAAAATAATATTAGAAGTTAATATAGGTTAGTGATAAGGGGTTATAGGTGATAAATGATTATCAATGGTAGTGTTATGGTGATTAGGGTTATGTATTGGGAGTAATAATATTTAATGATATAAGGTTATGCAATATAGTGGTTATTTCTATGAGGTTTATCAATTGGTAGTAAAAAGGTTTAAGGTTTAGAGTTATAGATTTACAGGTTTATATGTGTTATAGGATTAAAGTGGTTATATAGGTGGACTTAGAGTATATATGTATGTGGTTAGGAATAATGGGTTAGAAATTACAGGGTTTGCAAGTTGTACAAGTTAGAGGTTATAAGTGATATGCATGATCACAATAAGAGATTAGGGGTCATATATTTTTTATGAGGGTTACATGGGTTAAGGGTGATAATTGTTATATGAGTTTAAATATTGATTGATAAAGGGTCTATTGAAGAGTTTTTATGTCTTTTATTTTTCTCAATATTGTTAAAAAAAGTAAAATAACTTGGAGAGATGGCTCAATTGAGGTTGCCTCGCAGTTTCTTGGGAATTTTGTGTATCCTCTATATATGTTATTAGTTGAAATTATATAAATAGAAATAGTTTGGTCCTTTAATATTATCTTAATGTCACCCCATGCATGCCATACACACTTTTGGTACTACATTTAAAGATTGAAGCTCTAGTTAGTTTTGGTTAGTTGGCAACTTGGCATGTTTTGAACATGAACTTGGACAAAGTTTTATTTATTTAATTTCTTCTTTACCTTTAAGTGAGTTGTGTGGGCTCTACATCATCATTCTTGTTTGAGGTAGAAAAGTCTATAGGTTCTTGTTCTTTTAATTTTTTACTATACAAATTAAATAATCCCCATACAAGAATGGAGAAAAATCAAAGGAGATAATTTATTAGGATCAAGAGGGAAAGGAAGAGTGACTATCTAAAAATTCAATGTGTATAATTGTATTTGTTATGCATTTCATGCCATTGGAATGATGTGGAATCCTTGTTTAGTAACTGAGGATCATTGAAAAAATATGCATCTCATGGAAAACAAGATGGCAAATTGAATGTAGATGGAATGCCATTCTTAAAATCCAAATAACACTTTTAGACATGGAAATAATAGTTATCATTGTTATTGTTATATTTATTAGTAAATAAGATTGAATATGCTAAATAATACACAAATCAATCTTAATACCTTGGTTGACCTCATTTTCTGAACTAGTGCAAACCTCTTTAGAAACCTTGACACTCTCATCATTTCCAAAGTTGACATATAAGAACCAAAAAATCTCATAGCTCCATACTTAATGCCCCCAAGGGACTATGAGGAAGCGCTTTATATGTTGGTTTGACAAGCCTCATTTTCATTAGTGAATGCCAAGACATATTGGTTATTGCATTGAATTATGCAATTATGCAATATGGAGATCCCCTCTCCAAATTTTGTTCATAAAGAGATCCCCACCCTCCATGGACTAGGGCCCTCTATTAACAATGTGTTCCCTATCCATCCAAGTGGTTAGCAATGTATCACACTCATTTTTATCTCTTTGCCATTATTAATGCAAGATGGAACAATGTTCAACCTTGATAAGAATGTGTTGTGGATTAGGACATTGAAGTGCAACAATTTTATCCCTAGGGTATCACACTCAATTTTAGCTTTTTGTGATTTGGCCTTAAAAAACTTGAATATTCACAACAAACTTTTGTGATGAGGTCAAAATTCTAATACCATACCCCAAGAATAATATAGTCCTTTTATGGTTTTGATAAGGTCCATGTTTGTTTGCAAATTACTCTAGTCTCTTCACCAATATCAATTCAAGATGCAAGCATCTTCAACTCTGATAACAATGCATTCAATGCCAATTTTGTTGTGTATTGGGACATGGAAGTCCATCAATTTTATGTTAGAGGTATCTTAGTTTTAGTTTTTGTGATTTAGCCTTGAAAGGATGATTCACACCATTTTTTTGTGATAAAAAATGTTAATAACCTACCCCAAGAAGAAGATACTTCCATTGTAGGTTTGATATGGTTTGTGGAGTTGGTCATTTTAATGTGTGTATTGTTTCTATGTGAAATGTGAGGATAGTTTTGAAACCTAAATACAACCTTTCAAATGTAGGAAGAAATCATCAAACTCAATTTGATTACAAGTGGATATTGAATTCTCAACATATGTTCATTGGTAGAATAGAACAAAAGAAATTTCTATAGAATTAAGGACATGGAAATCTAATGGCATATGTGTGCTACATTTGGTATGGTAATAAGAGGGCCGATAACAATCAACTGACTTTTTAGGATAACAAGTATACTTTTTTATGAACATTTTGATGCATAGTTTTAAATAGATTTTATACTCTGTATTATGGTGTACTTAATGGAGACGTTCTCTAGAACTAGAGCATGAAAAACACATTTACAAAGAAACTTGGAAGACATCCATAAGATGAAGAAATTGTTGATTTATGAATGTGGTTATTTCATTTCAAACTCATTAGCAAAAGAAATATGGTCTTCTCAAGTGTAGTACTTACTAAAAATGAATGTTTAGTTTGTACACCATATTGAAGCTCAGTCACCACAAAGTAAATTGGCTCACATCATGCAATATCTTGAATTAACAAAAGTTATAAGAGAAACAGGTTGATTTGTATAAGTTGAGAAAAAATATTTGCTAGGAATGCAATGTCCATTAATGTAAATTTCCTTTTATGCAATACTCTTTTAATATAACAAATTTTCATTTCCAAGTCTTGAGTTTAGCCTACATGAATATTAGCTCTAAACCAAAGAAACAAAAGAATTTGTACATTGTTTTTTCGTAAATAAAACTTTTTTGTGATAGTTATAGTTTTCATTGGTATTTTTATAATAGTTGTTTAGTGACAGTCTTTAGTTATGCTTGAAGTTAGATAATTCTTATTTTATGTAAAGAAATACAGAGGGATGCCCTTTTTATGATGAATAAGGATCTACATAATGAATTCAACAAGTTTATCTCATTGTGGTTCAATCATCTTTTCTTGTTGGTTCACATTTCCTGAGTATGAGTCCTTCAGCCAGTTGTTTTGAGTATTTATCTGGGGAGAAGAATTGAAGATCATATTTGCAGTACAATTTCTTTCATTTTTTAAAATTCCTTTTGTTTCTATTCATTCAGGAAAATCATTCTTTCTTTTAGAGACTTATAGAGTATTATTAAGATCAACACTATTTTGGGATGTGCATAAGGTCAAACATGAAGCAAATGTTGTCCCATCGATTGAACTAGCAAATAAGAGAGGCCTTCCTCTCAAGTTTTGATGCGGTATCCCATGTTTCCAACATCTTTGGGGAGATCCTTGACTTGGAAAGAGTGATCAAATTTGTCTAGGATGAGAAGGGTTGCAAGAAATCTAGAGTGATTGTGGATGGAGTTCCCTTTTATCCTCACCGCGCAATCAATGTAGTGAAATGGGGTGTGGACAGTATGCTTTTAGCACTTATAAGGTATGTGGCCCTCACATTGTTGTTATGTTTGGCACCCATGACGCTTTCAATGAAATAAAGGATGGAATGGATAACTTTTTTTCATTCCCAATCATCCTTTTAGTAGCAAGTTTAAGCTTGGATGCATTTATCATGAGGGATATGTAAGAATTCTAACCCTTCAAGAGTACCTAGAACATTTGGCACAAGACGAGAAGTTGGCCTTAAATTTGGGTACTAATGCAGTGTATAGGGTGAATTGGTTAAAGATATCGAGAAGTCGGTGTCTTGTTTGAAACTGGGGAATTATTTTGAGTTTGACAAAGAGCTCATTGAAGTCGCATATCAAACTGCTAAATTGTTGGAGGATCCCCTGCAAACAACATTGATCAAATATGTTAATTCAAGAACATATGTCGGAAAAATAGGACCTACTAATGCAGATGGAGAACACAAGGTTCCCACCATCAATTGTCTCCACATGAAAAATAAATCCTCTGACATTACCCAATCTCTTTAGAAAAGTGATTTTGCAGTTAGAAATTGTCATATGTATTCTTACAGGCTCATCTTATCTTTATGTGCATACGGTGTCCTATTTTTCTATTCTAATATCTTAGTCATTTTAAGTTTGATCTAAAAGATTGCATTTCTTTCTAGAATATTTTATTTTTGTAATTACCATGACAGTTGCATCAAGTATGATATTTTATGGGACAACTTATAAGAGAACACGACCAAATTTGAATGCCAACTTTTCATTGGTTCTTATAGCCTATTAATTAGTACGAATTATCTTGTTTAGAGTGAATAGAATTTAGATTTTCAAAATAAGTCTCGAAATTAAAAAAAAGTTGTTTAAGCCTTATGCTTTTGACAAAAACATGAATAGACTTGTGTAAAGTTGTTAGTTTTCGTGCATATTGTGATTTTCAAAATTGTGTTTACTTCAGAAACTTTAGTTATTAATTTTTGAATTGCATTGTTTATAGTAATTACCATATTTAACTTTTTTAAATAATAACTAATCAACCTTTTTCACCTTTGTAGTATTCATAATAACTTTAATATCAATCACAGGTCATGGAAGGAAAGTGGTGGTGTTTCCCAAAATTTTCATTTAATTGCTTGAGATAACTACGTGTCTAACTTTAATCAAAAGCTTGCTTGATTTCAGTAGGACTCGCCAACTATACCCATCACTTTTAAAATGATATTGTTTATATATGCAAAATATATTTTTCTTAAGTATGTGTGTGTTTCTTAAATCATAGTGAGTTACACATTATAGTTTTGAAAAAAATACACATATATAATGCTTTTATTAAACCACGTGGTGAATTACAATTGATAATGAACACAACCAAAGTGTATTAAAAATAATAGAATTGTCTTCAAGATATTTCAACTGTTTTGGAAATCCATCTAATATCCATCCATGTTAAATCAAGTACTATTCACACCCTATGTGGAACATGACATAAATACTAGGTCATAGATATAATAATGAGGAATCCTTTAAAATAGGTGGTTTTATCATGAAGGCTGNTAAATTATTTTTCACATATAAATATCGCAATCAATATATATACTTTTTTCATTGGCATGATTTAAAATTGCAACATGATTCTTTATTTTTGGATTTATGTATGGGTTTAAAGAAGGCGAATGACCCTTTTGCTACAACCTTAGAAATGGTTAGCACGAGACATGGGATTTTATTGAGAAACATGGGATATTCTTAAGCAAACTTTTGGTACTGGGGTATGACCTTACATTGTTTCTTATTGGCTAAGAGCTTGTCTTCTTCGGACGAAAGGAAATGAGCTAATGACCCAAAACCCAAAAGCATTTGGAAGTAGTAGAAGTATCCCCCCTTACCTACCAATAGGTTATTATAGGTCAATCACATCTTCTTATTTGTTCACATTTCCTAAGTATGAGTCCTTTAGACATTTAATTCAGGAATTTATCTGGAGAGGAGGGTTGAAGATCATGTTCACAGTACAATTTCTTTCATTTTCAAAATTTCCTTTTGTTTCTCTTCATTTGGGAAAATTTTTCTTGCTTTTAGAGGCTTACAAAGTACTATTAAGATTAGCACTATTTTAGATAACCCAAATGAATTCATAAACTTCATGATCTTCATTTTCATAATTATGCAATTATAATTTAAGTCTATAGAAGCTAATCATTTACCCATTGAAATGCTAAAACAAGATACAGATTGTTCAATTCCACATGATAATCTTTTTGAAGATGTGTAGCCATCCGCTACAAGGTTTCCAAATCAAAAATGTAAAAAATGAAAGAACAACATGCAATCCATCAAAAACAAATTTCCTCTGCATTCAGAAAACAAAAAATTACAACATTAATTATTTTTGCTGACCATTTTGGCAGTGAAACAACACCTTAATCATTGCATGGATGGGCTTACTTTGAAACAACACCTTGATGACTATGTGGATAGGTTTACATGAAACAACACATTTCTCAAGTAGAGCTTCCTTTGGGAGGCATCAATAACAACATTGAAGGGGATTCTCAAAGAGGAAATATTAATTGCCCCATTTTTAAAACTATTTAGTGTGAATTGTGCCAAACACAAAAGAAGGTTTGCAAATTTTTTCACAAGAATTTCGAATTACATATTTGGATGCAAGAGGGATTTATATTTATGGGAGTCTCTAGAAGGAGGCC
This sequence comes from Pseudotsuga menziesii, assembly GCA_001517045.1. Taxonomy (NCBI): domain Eukaryota; kingdom Viridiplantae; phylum Streptophyta; class Pinopsida; order Pinales; family Pinaceae; genus Pseudotsuga; species Pseudotsuga menziesii. Next base: position 462,943 of record LPNX010719346.1, on the reverse strand, counting down.
TTTCACTTTGCAAGTGAACACTATGGAATCAATTTTTGGTGTTAAAAAAAGATTTAAGTCAAGAAAGAGATTCTCTTATACTGAAAGCAGTTGATTTTCAGTTGTAAGTAGTGAGTGTTATGTAAATCTAAAATTATAAAGGATTCAATAGTACATTTGATGATTAGATTATGGGATAGAACCAATAGTGATGGATGGATATCCTTCACTAGTGTTTGAAAAATCTCTATAGAAAATGGAGTGATCAAGCATAAAATTAATTTTTTAAAGAAACTCTCCTTTGTTCAAGGAAAGCTTAAGATAGTTATATTATTTTACCGAACTTCTTCTTGGTGACTAAGAAATACCATTTCCCATCCTTTTATATGGAGAAAATTTTGAATCTTGATCTAATATGCACTAGAGAGGAGGAGGACTATTATTTGAACATTTCATAATTTGAAAGGTCAATGGTCTTTGGGATTCACTAAAAAAGATCCAGAATTGGATCGAGGAAACTCAGGGTTCTTTCCTACAAGGTTCCATGGTTATCCATCCATTGAAAAAGGTTTATTCATCACAAAGTTCACCACTTTGATGGATAGGGCACACATTGCTAATATAGGGCCCCAGCCCCCTGGAGGATGGGGGGATTCTTTATGAAGCATTATGCCTTAGATGTAACTTTTACTAGCTTCCCGTGATGTTGAAATGTTATTTTGTATATTATTTGCGCTTATCAAAGCATTTAACCATTTCACAATTTCCTATTAGCATTGAAGATGGTAGGATTCTCATGTTCTTCTCTCGTATAAAGCCAATAGGAATGGATTTCTTGTTTGATGATGGCATTGTAGATGTTGTTCCTAGCAAGGGAACTATGCCAATCCATCCATAGCTCAATTTAATATTTATATGAAACTTTTAAATATATATTTTTGTTAAGATAATATAATTTATAACACTCGCATGGATTATCTGCATTACAACACTACCCATATTGATATTTGATCATCCAAAACCCAATTAGTGTTGGATATATTACTTGGAAATATAATACATTTATGAAGGATATTCATACGATTTTGTAGAGCTTGCAGACATTCATAGTCCACCATACATTGAACATTGAAGACTAAGAAGTATTCCCTTTTAAGGCCAATTAAACATTTTAAAGAGGTAAGTTGAAAATATTGAGATCAAATTTATGGGGTATAATATGTAAATGGTACTAAAGAAGTATATGCCTGATGCTAATCACTTGGTTGATTGGAATGTAATACATGTGGAACTGGAAGGGGATTTCCCAGTACAACTAATTGCCATTATGGGCTAAAAAGTCAAGTTGCTTCGCAATCGAGCGATAAATCAGATAAAGGTCCAATGGACTCATTATAGCCCTAAAGATGCAACATGGGAGATGGAAGATGCTATGAGGGAAGCATACCCTCTCTGTTTTTGAAATTTTTATATATTACGACCTGTATGTAATAAGTATGCATCGAGGATGATGAATTGTTTAAGGGGAGGGAAATGTAATACCCCTAATGTGTTAAATCCCCTAAACATATGTTGTGATTATTATTGTGTGGCTATGTGGCACTAGGTGCATGGAATATGGACTATGGACTTTATTATTATTATTTTCTTTTAATAAAATAAAACTAGTTCAACATGGACAATTAATGTGGTTGGGGGGTCATGGATTCCACATGTGATGGATTTAGGGACTAAGAGTTGTAGCTCTCACTAACAACATTCTTTGTTTCCCATTTTTATTATTTTAGCCTATGTTGCTACTATTGAACCTAATTCCTAACTTAGTGGGCCTTCCTTGGTGCTTGGGTGGATTTCCACTTATTGAATTTTCCCCTTTGGTGGTTTTGAAAAACCCTTTTGGAGGTTCCACTTGGTTTTGTAACCCCACTTGTACAAGTGCGCCCTCACTGACTATTTTTATCCAAAACATGTGAACAGTGTAACTCCTTTTTCTTGTTGAATCATTTTGCTCTCATGGGAGAGGAATACCATGCATGTGCAACTCCTCTATTGTTTTGTAACCTTCTCTCACTAATTTGAGTTGGTTTGCGGTGGGATGGAGTGATTTTTCTTTGAAATTTGAGTTACCCTGGGTAGGAATTCAACTTAGTCATCTAGTAGTTTATAGTAACTAGAGTGGTTACTCTCCAAGTTAACATGGATTCAAATGACTATAAATGGATTTGAGTTGGCCCTCTTTAGTTTCGAATGAACAAGTACCTATCCATCCTGAAAATAGACCACATACCCCTTCTCCTCCATGGTTGAATTCACTATTAGGTTTTTCGTTAGCCCTAGTACATATAGCACATCCTTCGCCTCCAAAGAATCTCTCGACTTTAACCGAAACTAAATATCCCCAATTCCCCTAACACCGTACATGGCATCATCACCAATATCCACATGTAGCTATGAGTCCTCGTTTGTGATACTGGTGAACACATTAGTAAAATTATCATATGAAGTGAAGTTCCATTGACCATGAACCATCCACCCTTTCCCAATGTGCCAAAAAGACAAGGCACTGATGAGAACTCTTTCTCAAAATTTGCAATGAACTCACTCATTTGTGTGTCTATTGATGTTGCAATCTATTCCTTACTCTTTCCCTCCTTCTTGTTCAAACACTAACCTGCATAATGACCAAACATATGACATGCAAATCACTTGAATTTGCACATGTTCTTCTTCTTCTCGTCATGGGTGGAAGCCTCTCCACACATATTCTTCTTGGCCATCACTTTTCCCTTCCTTGCATGACTCGCAAGAGCAACGTACTCCTCATCATCACCCTTTCGTTAGCCTCCATATAAGGGCTCTTCTTGAGTCTCCTCTTGGATAAAGTCATCCCATAACCTCTTCCAACTAGAAATATTTTATCGTGCCAGAATACCTTTGACAAAAGGACCCAATGGCTTGTTGAATCAATTCAAGGCTAAGTTGAATCTATCATTGTCTCCCCAACTACTACCAACTCATCATGAACCTCTATGATCCTTGTGAGATAATAACCACTGTATTTGATATCGATATCTTGGTGCTCCTGAGTTCCTCCTTCAACACCATCTTCATATTGTGGTTATCACTTTGGTATAGCTTTGTCAGATCTTCCTGCATCTCCTTGTTTTTCTTCTTTCTAGAAAAATGAGGTAGCACATGATCCTTCACTGCATCCAAAATAATCCTCCTGGCTTTCACATCCTTCCTGTTATGCTCAACCAGCTGAGTAGCAATAGTAGGAATTAAAAGAGTTTTCTCTGAAAACTCTCAAATCCCATTTTTAATCAACATCAATGCTATCCTCTCCATCCAAGGATTGAAGTTATATGCGCCCTCCAACCGGTCCTCAAATATCAGTCCAGTTGCTTGCATCTTGTCCAATCAAATAATTTGACCAAATATTTTTTTGGGGGTGTAAACCCTTTCCAAGTGTGACTTCCTTCTTAGAGCCAACCTTGCTCTAATACCATGCTAAATTTTACAATACTAAATTCTGATTTATGTGCTCAATAAATTTTACACTCATAAATTATAAACAAAAATACTAGATATTTTTAACAAGTAATGCAACAGAAACAAACAGGAAATCTTTCACACATTTGACAGAGTTATTTATCCTAGAAAACCTTAATGGGGAAAAACCAACATTCAATGTTCTTCTTTTATTAACTCATAGAGAAAATTAGAAATTAAAATAATGGAACTCGTATCTCAGTCCTAGAGAAAATCAACACACTAGAAAAATCACTCATAATGAAATCAACCCTACATCACTATGTAGGGCTTCTAGCATCACCCATATGGCTTTGCGTAATCGAACTGACCCCTATGTCAACTTGTACGATCTCTGCATCACTGGATTTCCCATTGTGTCCCTCGTACAAACCTGTTTCACTTCGTCTAGCTACCTATGTTAGCCTATCGATGCTCCACATCACTACGTGAATCGACACTTTATGATATCGACCTCTTTCTCTCGCCTCAAACATTCTCTCTCTACAAAATATTTACTCTTCTCTTCAGTCACCGACTCTCTCACTCTTATCCTCAAAAAATATCTCTCTGAAATGATCTTGTGATCTTGTGTGTCTTTCTCCTCCCTTATGATATTTTTTTATAGTTTCTCAATTATCAAAACCATAAATCCCATTCTCCAAAGTGATGGATGGCCAAGATAATATCTTGAGTCTCACTTAAGATCAATGGTTGTGACTTAATCTTAAATTGTTTTTTTAGTCATTAGCTAGCATTAAGTTAATAATTTGCTTCTCCTAAGTTAAAATTCGGAAAGAGATAAAATTCACTTGCTTAATAATCAAGCAAGTACCTAGAGAGTAAATGGACAACTAGAACATGCTTGACACCTTGTCTATGCAAAAGCTCGTTTCCGAGCTATAGTCATCACACTGATCAGAACTAGAACAATGATTCGACAATTATAACTCATAATTCCTATTGCACAAATAACCCCCAACTATTTATTCCCATTATCCATGTTTGCCCTATCTTTTAAGTTTAACTCACAACAAGCCCTAAAACTTAATATTCTCCAACACCAAAGTTGCAAACGAATATTAAGAGAGTCCACTAAAGGAAAGTTGACTGCTTAGCAATCTAGAGTAGCGACTGATACTTAAGGGACTTAGAAAGATATGGAATGCCATCTTTGAAGATTAGTAATTACTAATTTCATTAGTGACTAAAATCTCATGACGCCTTAACTTTTACGACCAATGTGGAGTTTTTTCATCAATCACTGTAAAGAACATTAGTTCTACTTTTGAGGATCAATCTACTACTAACTATAAAAAAGATTAGACACAGGTTAGACGACATTGACCCTGATGAAATACAATGTGGAGAGCATGACAATGACTAGTTATCTTTGGAGCACAAATTTCATAGTTAAAACTTGAATCTTAGTGACAAGAATTTTGAACAATGTCTATTTACAATTGTGTGAGTTTTATTTCGTCTAATTATTTTTTAATTTGTATGTAATAATGTAAATAAACACACACACACACACACACACACACACACACACACACACATATATATATATATATATTGAGCACCTGCACCATATATTTCAATTTTCAAAAAATTACAACATGCAACAATTAGGTCACATAAGATGCCTGGGTCACAAATTCAATCAATTGAAATTGAGTGCTATAGGAAAAGTCCTTATGGTATTCTTAAATTACCATCCAATCAAGGATAGTCATGTAATCAATTGGGGAAAACGTTGGTCCCTGGGAATTTCTTCTACATCGCATCAACAAAGTAATTGTGGGAAATGGTGATTCATAAAATGGAGAAAAATACTGAAAACAAAAATCAACAACTTGGTGATGATATTCACCACACCAAGGTTCAAACCTCGCAACACCATGTTCATCCCTTATAGGTTTCCTTTCCCAAGCAAGCAGGTTGTTAATTACGGTTCAGACCATGTGTAGGTCTTGGGAGACTTTGGCAGAATAGATACCCTTAACCTGTAGCTCTTAGCCAAACGCCTTTGACTTAGATTCATTGAATATATTCCAAGGTTGAGGAGATGCACACTTGTTGCATTGAAATACAAATTCAATTGCTGGGCATTTGGATATTTATGTACCAGTAGGTGCCCAATTCAAATTTCCCTAGGTGAGGTGCACTAGTCTATTAGATTTTACATAGTTTATCTTAGGTAGTCTTCCCGACCACAATAGGGCTCATAGAGCACTTGGGTATAGCTACAGACCCATGCAACAACAACAATTTTTTTTTCTTATTTTTCTCTGCAACAAAGTATGAGGCAGGTGTAGTTATCTAGTGTAGTAGAGGACAAATGCATTAACCAATCTTAGTTTATTTCCAAAATTTACCCTTCCAGTTAAACTTAGTTCATAGATGCTCTAGATTTAGAAAGTTCATGTTTAAGCTCATTTTTTGTTTCATGATTTTAGTTCAGCTCAGTTAGACAAATGAAAGATCTATTCTTAGGAGTGTGCATGATTTGTTCAATTTAGTTACATGAATGATCTATTCAATTCACTCACATGAGGAGTTGAGTGAGGACACAGGGCCCAAGGAGTGTGCATGCATACATGCCACATTCATCCTCCAATAAGGGCATGCAAACTCTCACAATTTTATTCATGAAGGTAGGGCACTAGTTGTATTGATTAGGGTTAGGATTCGACACAACCATACCTAATGCTTTTGCATTTATCACGCTATATCTTCCTGTCTCTTATTATATAGAAGAGATGACGAGCACACCACTATATTACTTGGTGAGTTTAATATCTGAGTATTTGATTTGTGAGTTTATTCTTTACAATTAGTAGAGTACAAATGTTGTTTTGAGAGTCCATAATTGTGTGCTCATTGTTTGTATTATCACACAATCTATGGCATTGTTATTCATGCAGGTTGATGCACTAACTATATTGATTAGGGTTAGGAATTGACACAATAAAACTTAGTGCTTTTGCATGTGTCAAGATACATTGTATCTTCTCTTGTCTTTTGTTCCATGAAGTAAATGAAGAGCACACTAGTATGTTGGCTAGCAAGTTAGAGAATTGAGCTTTTAATTTGTGAGTTTATTCTTTACAATTAGTAGAATACAAATGTTTGTTTGAGATTTCAAAACTACATGTTAATTGTTCATATTACCAACAGTATGTGTTTGTAGGTTAACATACTCTATAGCTATTATCTTGATTTGGTATTTTCAATTTTAAGCTATCTAAGTTTTATGTTAAAACCATGAGTGTAGAATCTACTTATCATGATTGGATTTTTGACATGGTGTCACAAGACATTTGTTCAAACCTTCCACAAAACCGTGAATTGATAGTACAACCTCTCTACCTATGATAAGGAGTTGTTGGAAGGTTTCTGGGTGGGATGACCAAGATATGCGCTTGAGAAAAGCATTTTGGACCTGTGGTAGTTGTTTTAGGTTGTTCATCTATTTTGTCTAGCAATGTATTCCAGGTGTAGTAGTATGACTACATTCAATCTCAAATATGAATACAGATTGGAAGCGACTCCCCCCCCCCCCATCCCCAACTTCATTCTATAGAAGTTTCGAGTACAATTTTTTTTGGAGCATGATCTTTTGGATTTCAAGGAGACTAGCGTTGCACAACCTATCAATCGCATACAATTGGCACAAAATAAAAAGAAGACGACCATGACAAAGTAAGTCATTATTGACTTAGTGAAGGATCAAATGATCCCTAATCCAAGTGGACATTTGTTTCCACCCACCTATTCCATTGACTCAAAATGAATCCACATTTTGGCAATTTTACTATAGTTTTTTAGGTACCATAATTTTTGGTAGGTTTTTCAAGTATTTCCATTATGCTTTTGGCAATTGAAATAAGCAATAAAATATTTGATTGTGTATCCTACCAACCACAAAGCATGGATTAAACTTTGTAACAGAGAAAGAAACATCGTAAATGGACTTTGTATGCAAAATTTGTGGCATTAGGAAGTTGACATATTGACTAGCATCCTCATGACCCACATTCCTTTCGCTACATCATTTCCTAGGGTTATGAATTTGATCTTTCATGTTTTCACATCTTATGGCATAATCCTTACGTTAAAAGGCAATTTTGGCATATTATAATGTCTTCTTGCAAATTAATGTAGTCGATACATCTCTCTTTGGAGATAAGCTACCACCATTCTTGCTAGTTTATTGCCTTGTATTTTACAGTCTTTCCCTATTTCATTCATTAATAGAAGTTGGATTCACTGTATTACTATGTTGTCTACAATATCACTATGTGTTTTTCCATTTATAACTATCCCTTCATTCAATTCTCTAAATAATACCTTATCAATCCTTTGCAATGTTGGGAAGACTACCTATAAGGAGATGTTTGATTCTCTAGTCACCCTATATCATAGTAAGAACATCAACCAAGAGATGCTTTTAAGGAGTAATCTTAGAGCCACACAAATGACCAAGACAAATAACGGTTGGAAAAATCAAGAACCCTCCCTAGTGAATCAATTCGTTAAGGAAAGACAAGAAAGGTATCATTTGCACATTTTCTTGTGAAAGAAGTTTCATTTGCACATTCTTTGTGAGGTTTGATAACTTTTCTTGAGGGGTCTTTGTGTTTTATTCTATGGACTTTCACTAGGATGTTGAGCACATAATCCATGATATGGGCCACACACGTTTATTTCCGGAGAATACAAATTCAAGTCGATAAGAAAATAAAAAAATGTTACTAGCGTTTGCTATGATAATGGAAGAGTAAACCTATCCCTATATAGTGATATGGATAGTATATCCCATGATTAGTTGTCGTAATCATCATATTTATGATATCAATCAATGGTGAAGAATAAAATAATATGGCAGCTCACAAGGTTTAGAACATCAATCGAAGGATGTTGTTAAGGAATAAGCTTAACACCACATGAATTAGCAAAGACACATACCACAACTAATTACTTGATGAAGATAATTGAACTTGCAGTATTTGGAGAAGGGGTCAAGAGTTAAGTTTTAGTACTCATCAACTTGAATGGGTTTTCATCCTCTTTGTAGCCTTTTGTCTGATGTGCTTATGCCCAATATAAACTTCCCACCTTTGAGAAGCTAAGTGATGATTTCATCTAAGAGGAGAGAAGATGGGAGACCATTGTAGCTATAGAGAAGGAAGAGCAGAATCTATCCCTCATTAACAAGATGAAGGATAGTAAGAAAGGAGGACCCTAGAAGGAAATAAAGACGATTCGAATTCCTCGAATCAAAGCAAGGTCTTGAGCCACATCAGGTATTTCAACTAACATCAGCTTGGCCACTGTGCTTCTCAATTTCTTGTGAAGAAGGGGGAGGGCAAAACACAATAGTAGGAGTAGTTTGCAGGAATTGCAATAACCTTTTCCAAAGTAGTTGAGCTTTCATCCAAGTTTGAGATATCCGTGTCCATTGTCTCATGTATTTCATCTAACACCATGTTCAGTGAAGGAAGGTATGTGGACAATGGAGCACCCATGCATATGAACTTCAACAAGAAGGCCTTCAGTAAACATCTAAGAGTAGGAAGCAAGCATATAGGTGGTGCTTGGTGATGATACCATGTATCAAGTAGAAAAAGTGGGAGCCATCTCATTCTAAATTCCCTCAATTCATGCTCCAAATCCCAATGGAATTATATATGGCCATGGTAGAGGACTACAAATCCATCATGAAGAATGGTGATGTGTGGGACATTGCACCAAGACTATAGGGGAAATCAACAATTGATCCTGAGTGGTTTTACAATGTAGAGCATGCAACAAATGACAAAATAGAGAAGTACAATGCTCAAATTAGAAATTTTCAAAATTAGACAAAGTGAGAATATCCAACAAGCTATTTGAAATGATTAATTCATTTTCAACCAATAACATATTTGATCATACTTGTTTAATTGTGAAATATAGATTAAAATCATTCTTGTAGATGGGAAACATTTATTCCATGCATAACTCTTCCTAGTTGTCCATATATATTCACTTGGAATTAATTTTAAGGAGCCACCCTATGATCCATTCGGATTGCTCAAAATGAGAGCCACTTTCAGAACAAAGTACTAAACATCTACAAGATTTTCTACAGGTTGAAGACCAGCAGAATCTCATTGAGCTCTCTCCGATCCATCATTCATCCAGAGTATGAGCCCACTATACCCTGCAACTATTTTTATGGGGAATCTCAAGGGAAGCTAGGACTCAGCATGGCTGGAGAGTGGCCCTTACTTCCAACAGGAGAGAGATTATCTTTTAAGCTGGGACTTGAAATTCCAACTACAGAGCATAACTCATTGCAGTTAGCACTTTGCTTGAAATTCCTTGGGTGATTGGCATCAAAGCTGTGGAAATCTACAGAGACTCTCAGGTGGTACTAGGATGGCTTTCAAGAAACACTGGCAACATTAGCACTTATCATCGAGCAACGGAAAGACAGTTCAAGTATTGATTTCAAATTTATATTTCTTTTCACGTATCTACATATATATACAGGGAGTTAAATAAAGAAGCAGGTCAGCTAAAGATATGGGTCATTTCAGTCACTGCAAGTAGCTTACAAATTGAGCACTCAAAGGAGGGACTCCCCCTTCCTTCTTCCAAGACAGTATTTTGACTTATTAGAAGAGGTGAAGCTATTTACCTAAGTAGCCCCTCTCAATTTCTCTTGATATTTTGTATGTTTTTAAGCCTCTATTTTTTATTAGGGTGATTTGTTCTCTAATGACAAAACAAAGCACTCTCAACAATAAATTGGATGATTCTACACATGTATTGGTCAATATCTTTGAAATAGTCGCTAAAGCCGATATGGAACACTGTGAAATCTACACACCAATATTCATATTAGGCCTAGTAGCTATATATAAGTACTCTCTATAAATCACGGGGGCTTCACTTGTTGACCAATATCCTATCACGTTAGTTCATATTGTGGGTTTTAAAATTACTAAAAATTGAACCAATATATTGCAGGTATTGGGGGGATCAGGGGTTTAAGGTGGGGGTGGGTAGGGTGGTTTATAAGGATTGAGGTATAAAAAGGGGTGGGGAGGAGGTTTTAAGAATTGGGAGGGGGTTTCAACAAAAATATTTTGGGTCAATATATATGGAAATTAAGGGTATTCTTTAATATCCCATGATCGCACGTGCTATGTGAGATGTCATTGAGTGAAGTCCCCGTGCTATAAATAAGATGAGTAACTTTTGAAAAAAAAGAAAATTGTGTATAACTACTGAAATTTTAGTTTATTTTGACCAATTATATATCACAACTGAGATCCTCTAAAGTTTCTATGATGCCTCAAAAATATCTTTGATACGAACATTGTTCATACCCTGAGCCATACTAAACAATTAAAAGTAGAAGCAACATTAAATCTGATCAGAGCCATGTCTAGAACATATTTTGACAGGACTCTCTTTTGCATAATTAAATAAAGAGATAAAATCAAGTTACCTTCATATGGAGACTGAGAAGGTCCAAGAATCATCACATTGAAGTATCGCATGTTGTCCTCCATAGGAGATGCGCTGATTCTAGGGCCTGACATCACATAAATGTCATGTTAAAGGAAATGCAAATTAATAGTATTAATTCCACAGCTTGTTCCATTGAATGATTTTCTATTATCAAGGTTACCTTGCGGCACTGTGATCAAAACTTAGGGGCATTGTAAGTGAATTTTGCAGAAAAACTATTCACTGCCACCATCTGCTAATTAATTCCATTGTCTAAATAAATGGCAATTAACGTAAGTGGTGAGCTATTATTTGTATGATGAGCCTCTCTTTCCTTTGATATTTGTTATTTTATTCCTCAACGGATTCAAAATTACCATTGCTCATTCAACAATGGTAATAGAGTCCTATTAAAAACTTGTGCCATTGAAGGATCTAAATATTCCTCCATTGTTCAGGATGACCACTGCCAAACAGGCCCCTACACTTTCTCCCAGGGATCCAGAGAACAATTTTCCATTCACAGTCACTAATGCCAAATTTAAAGCATCTGTAACCCTCCTTCAATTTCTTGATACACAATCTACCTAATTCACAATTCCTAATGTTTTGATCTTTTCGTCTCTTTGATATAAACCAGAACAGAACTTGAACGATGTCGAGACACAATAAACAAAGTTAAGTCAAGTTAAGAGGCCCAACAGAAACTTCATGGAAACCCCACTTCCCCTTCCCATTGAACATAAATATTAAAAATAAAATAAAATCACTTTTCACCTTTCAAAAATATTAGCTTCAACCATTATAAAAATAAAAACAAAATAAAATAAATACTTGAGATGATTGTCTTAAATAACCTTGTGTGGTAGTGTGGTACCTATGAGCCTTTTCCTCCACGTCCTTCACATAATGTTAACAACATGAGTGAATAGATGTTTCAACCTTTTTTACAATGAAAACTCATCTTATGTTGTAAATTAGTATTCACCTCCTCTTAATGATAATCTACACATGGAAGGTTTTGAGTCCACATCCAACAAGAGATTCTGGTACCAACATTTATGAATATGATTTGCATGCTAGACAACATATGGAAGGCAAGATGAATTTCCATCATATAGCATATAAAACAAGAATATGGGAAATACATGGACGTGGAAAATGCAACTTAAGCATTGTAATAGTTAGATGTTTATGCAGAAGTCACTGTATGAGCTGCTGTTGGTATTGCAAAAGTTGAATCTGGAAATACAAACTTATATAATAATAAAAATAGATTACTCAAGAGAAAGAGGATTGAAGGTGAATATGAGCTTCATGAAGCACTTTTAAGGGATCAAAATGAATGGAAATACATGATTAGTATTGATATATTGGAAAGTGGTCATAAAGACACTAGGTATAGAATTCGAGGATGAGAAAAGGAGAAAATGTTGTTTCTAGCACTAAGTTGACCTTTGAAAAAGTTCAGCGTAGTCAGAAAGAAAGTTCCAATTTTGAAAGTTGAGAGGAATAATTGGGGATCACGATTCTTAGTCAGAGAATCGTCAGTGTCATGTGAAAAAATGTGAACAAATTCAACTAACAATATGATGACAAATACAATCATAGTCAAGAAGAGTATGCAACCAATTCTCTTTTTGAGGATAAGGTTGAACCACAGTCTAAGAGGTCAATATCCAATGGTGTATAAAATTCAAGTGACCATTCTTCCTACTATTTGAGGATGGATGATGATGAATGTAGTGCCCCATTTTGTTAAACTCTTTTA
>LPNX010719346.1:413345-449792 GCA_001517045.1 Pseudotsuga menziesii | reverse complement strand
CGCAATGACACAAGGTGGTGTCAGTGCCACATGAATTTCAGTTTGAGTATGAACAAGATATCAGGTGATACAATTTATTTTAATAATATTTTGATTAAATTATGTAGTGCGATTAATGCACATGGTTTTCATGTGTGCAGGCAAATGATCTTGGTTCTCAATCGATCCACAAAGGATAATGGGGTTGCACGGAAGAAAGTACCCATATTGCTAGCACATATTTTCCATGTGGCAGGTTGAAAAGCGAGAGAGGCTTTTACCTGCAAGAGACATGCTGCCGTGAGGGTAGGCCGCGGACTCGGTCACTCACGAGGATTAACTGAGGGGCGCGCAATGAGGTGTCGACCTTATTCCTCAATAGCCATGAGTCTCTCTACAGCGTGGATTGGACTGAGTTAACGTGGTCTCAGCCATCGCACTAACTCCCCGCCACGGAAAGTGGGACATTTGAAGGGCATGAAGACGGTCATGGCACCCTTGATGTCGCCAGGAGAAACAAAAGAAACTATTAAACTATGAGGTTGTAAATATGTAATAACTAAAACTCATGACTTAGAAGTAATTGAAAGTACAACCTTTGGAAATAAAAATTTAAAAATAATAATAATAATAATAATAATAATAAAAAGAAATAAAATAATAATAATAATAAAAATAATAATAATAAAAAAATAAAAATAAAAATAAAAGAAGATTCTAAAACTTAACACTTTGCACACACACAAAATAGCAAATCAACAGCAAGAATATAGGAATGAAATTTAGAAATGGTTAATGGAATAAATGCATACATAAATGCATATGGCAAAGATCCGTTGAAATATAGCAAAAATAAATTCAAATAAGAATAAAAAAAAATAATAATAATGATAATAATTTTTCATTATGAAAATGATATAAATAAAGGGGTAGGGTTTGGAGTAAGGAGCTTTTTTTACCCTAATGTTGGACGGATGAGAGAAGGGAGAAGCGGATGGTGGTTGTAGAGAGTTTGGCTTATCAGTGTGAACAGGGTTGGGAGGCCCTTAGAGAGATTCTACACACTTGATCGTGCTTGGGTACTTCTTCCTGCAACCCCATTCAGCTCGGGGGTCCTTGGGGAAGAAGAGTACCCATTGGAATGGCAGGGAAGTCAACCGGTGGATCATTGGTGATTGGGAACTGATCAACGTTCGTGGGAACCTGACAAAGTTCGTGGTGCGGCAACCTCAGAAGGAACCAGCCCGCACAAGGAAACTCAGGTTTTTATAGATTGTATTTAGATCTGTGTTGTAGTTTATTATAGAACTGGATCTTATTTTAGATCTGTATTTGTATTTTATTTAGGTCTGTATTCGTATTTTGTGGTAGATCTGGATTTATATCTTAGATCTGGGTTTGTATTTTATGCCGGTATCTTTGTGAGATCTGAATCTAAATTTCTGTTTATATGCCTGGGTGGCTGCACGCAGATTTCTGTCTATATTTCTGCATATGTTTATATTGTTTTTATTCCGGTATATATTTGTCGGGGAATGACATATCCAAGAAGATCATTAAATCTGCATGTGCTTAGCATTTGTGTTATTTTCCACATACTGGTTTGTAAATGACAGATCGGGAAGAATCATAAGGCCGCAACGCTTGTATTTATTGAAAGGATAAATATTTATGCAATTTTTACTTCTCTATTCGTTGTCGTTCATGTATCCAGACTGCTTCAAGAGAAAACATTCAATCGACAGCTTAATAGATGTTCCTCTGTTCGGAGTCGATTTTTCTATTTGTTGTATTACAAATCTGATGCTCCTTTGTCTGCGTTTTACTTTTGCCAGCGATTTGCTTTTATCCTTATGCCAAGTCGATTTGCTTTTTCCTTAACGGTTTCCAAGCCTGCACTTGCACTTTCAAGTTACATTTCCATATCCGAGATTTGAAATCGCATGGAGTAGGGTACGGTTTGATTTTAATTTTAATTTTTACCTACGCTTATACCCTTAACCCTCATCTGAATCGGGGTACCTACAATCTGAGTAGTGGGTCAACCTTCGGGTGCCGACGTTGAATACTAGATCCGATTGCTTGAATCCAAACGCTTGGCTCTGTTTTTGGATCTGAATGTTGTTTTCTTTTAGTTTGATCTGACGGATTCGCATATAAATTACTTGCGTTGTATAATATATATTGGGTCCAACCTCTACCAGCGTTTTTATATTTCTTAATAATCTGAATGTTGAATTTTTTTTAAGACTACGATTTTACAGTAATAGATTTAGATTCCAGCATGATGCCTGCGATCAGATTGTGGGGTCTTGTCCCTCGGCGTGTATTATGCCTGCGCATCTCTTTATATGTGATACAATGAATAAGGATTGAACCAGGTTCAGATCCTTAATGGTTGGGTTTGCATTTAAATTTTACCTCAGTTCTTTTTCTTATGATGTGAATGCCCAAAAATCACAGAGTTTATTTGTTGGATCTGCATTTAATGTTTACCCCAGTTATTTTTCTCTATCATGCGATTTCCAAATGATTTAAATCACTCGGCATATTATACTGTGTTTTGGGTTATACATTGTTCATATTTATCTTGATTTCCTGGGAGATGTAATACGCCTAAAGATTTAAAGATCACTGGTATATTATATTGCATTTTGTTTCTTACATTGGCCATGTTTGATTTCATGGGAGCTGCAAGCTGCCAAAGGATTTAAAGATCACTGGGTATAGTATATTGCGTTGGGTATGAATCTCTTGACTGCGATGAGTAGGTCTAATTGTAGAAGCTTAGTCTCGGTTATGAATATGGGAAAATATGTATTTATACCTTTTTATTTAGGTGACTACCCTTTGTCGACGATGGTTAGAAATATGACTTAGTCGTATTTATTCTACCTTTAAAAGAGAGGTAACACACCTCTAAAAACATTTTAACACTTTGTTAATTGGTTGAGTATGCCTCATTTTCATACTCTCCTTCGGTTGCACGGAAGACATATCCACACTATAGAATGGATTAGTTGCATATGATTTCAGGCTTGCATTTATGATATATCATCTGTATTTTATATTGGATTCGTTGTATATGATTTATGCTCTATGTTCAAAGTTACCTCAACTTTTTGAATGATATCTTCACGGTAGCATTAGTTTGTGAAATGAAAGCTCTACACATAGTAAAATAATCTTAAATGACCAACAAACTTTTGATTGATGGTAAATTAGGACATAGTAATTTGAGAAACTTTGCTAATAGCTAATATCTCTTTTTAGAGAAAGCTAATAATAGGCATGATTTTATGATAAACCTTTTGGTAGAGTGTAAATTAATACATAATAATTTGACAAATTTTGCTTATAATATCTTTTTATAGAAGACTAATAATATTCACGACTATAGACTATAGGATAGATGATAACATGTTTTTAGTAGAAATAGAAATGTGATCACCAATTTGGTAAAATAAGAGATATGGACAAAAATATAAAACAAAGTTTATGGTAAGCAATAACTTATGATATGGAAAGGGGCATCACATAAGAAGACACATATCATGTATACAAAAGAAACATGAAAATGAAAGATAAATATATCAATATATCAATATTTATGAAATATGGCATGTAAAGTAGGAAAGTTACTTTTAAGCTGTACGGAAAGTTTTGTTTTATAACAAAGTTACTTAGGAAAGTTTATATAGATCATATATAGATACCATTAAGAAATTACATTCTTTTTATAAAAAATAAAAAATAAAAAGTATGTGTATTTTCCTTGATTAAAAGACCTTGGATTGGTAAGGGAGCGCTACAATGAAGATGAGCATGAGAGGAATTTCTATGGCAAATCACCAAAGTGCACTTAAGGATTACATAAACTTTGTAAATGAGAATTACCAAATCCAACATTTTGAGCATTTTGATTATTTTGGTAATCAAAGGCAGTGACCTTCTTTTATTCCTATTTATCTGGATCAGGTTCGGGTTCTGACTTTTCTTAATCATCTAGATCAGACTTATCCCTGTCTGACTCATCATTTGACCACGAAATGGATTCCTCGGACCACCACTTTACCTCTGCTACGGGACCTTTTGTTTCTTTCCTCCTTGGCCTTTGCAACCAAGAAAAGAAAAAGTAGTGAATTCAGGGATGGAAAAGCAGTGAGTTCAATGATGGAAAACCGAAGAAAATGGATGGAAAAGAAGTGATTTGAGTAATGGAAAAGGAGTGATTTGAGGAATGTAAAAGGAGCGGTTGTTATGTATTAACTGTTATAATGCATGGTTAGAGGTTATATTGTTTATAGTAGTTGTGGGCTATAGATGTAATTGAAGTGATAATGGTTATAGGGTAATTAAGGTTACGTGGTTATAAATATTTAAGACTTATCAAGCATAGTGATTTGAGTATATAAGGGTTATAGATTAATTTAAGTGAATTGATGGGAACAAAGGGTTATAAGGGCATGGGTTATAGAGGTTAAAGGTTCCCATGATTTGAGGATATTAGTGATCAAGGATGTAAGGGTGTGTGGTAATGAGTTTTATATGGACTATAGGGGTTAGAGGGTACGATCTTATAGTGGTTAGTTTTTACTAATGATATATAAGTTAAGATTTATAGGCATATAGTGGTTTCGATAAAAATGAATTAGGGATTATAGAAGTTATATGAGATTTTTTTCCTTTGGAAAAAAAATTATATTCAAAATGAGAATATAAATGTTTTTGTTCTATGAGAACTCCTAATGAGCTCTTGGCTCTATTTCCTTGTGTTCAATACATTGAATGATCAACCCAATACAAAAACATTAAAAACCAAAGTGATTCCCTACTTACCTTACAAGGGCCATACTACATACATTTCCACTAAGAGAGAAAATGAAATAGTTCATCCAAAAAAAAGGTCAAAAGCACACCTCAAGATCAAATTTGGAACTCCATGGATGCTTAAAATTTATGAGTTAAAATAGTATGGAACACTGCAAGGAAAATTCCCTTAAGCAGAGGTTATAGTGGATGATCCTCTCAAAAGGGCTCAAATATCTGTCACTAGCAGAGGCACCTAACTTAAGGTTTTAGTAGATTTTTTCTCTGGTGTGTTTATCACTATAAACACACTAGTGCATTTATAAACAACACACACCACATCCACAAAAAATCATGTTGCACCACCAAAAAAACATCATTGAAAAAAAATAATTTATACGAAATGCACAACAATTTTATAAAACCTTTGCAATCCATTTTTTAAAGCCCAAAGCACCAATGCATTACATTTAAACTAATGCGATGTACTATATTTTATTAAAAAACAAAAAAATATCTTGTGTGTTATCTAAAAATCTATGACATGATACATTACATAATAACCCACATCCTAGTGCATAAAAAATAAACTAACACACAAGGTTAATTTATTAAAAAACTCATTATATTTTCTTTTTAAACCCTAAACATTGTGTGTTAACTAGACATAAATTCCCTAGTGCGTGTGATATAATATAATGCATTGGTTCATATTTCACAAGAAAATTAAAAACATTAAATTTGATTTAAAAACTTGAAGGCAGTGCAGTTAAAATAAACCGTACCTGTGTGCCCCAATGTTGGGCGCATCAAAACAAGGTTTTATAAAAAAAATTACTGCATCGTCAAAACATAACATTCTACCCTCTTCTTCAATGTATCCCAAATAAGAAAAAGGTAGAGAGAGATAAGCAAAAAAAAAAGAGAAAAAGATAATATTATGGAATTTTTGCGATAAATTTTCATCCCCAAATTGGATTGGGGCGCTCGTGGTACCGTTGGAAAGGTCTCGTCTAGGGCTACAACTTTTTTGTTTTGAGATTTGTGATATCTTATGGTTTGGTCAAGACGTTCATTTTTGTAAATCTAGGCATGAGGAATCTCAAAAAGCATCTTCTCAAAAAAATGAGTTAACGACCCAAAACCAAAAAGAATTTGGCAGCAGTAGAAGTATGCCCCCTTACCTACCAATAGGTTATTATAGGTCAATCATATATTCTTGTTGGTTCACATTTCCTAAGTATGAGTCCTTTATACATTTAATTCAATAATTTATCTAGGGAGAAGTGTTGAAGATCATGTTCACAATACAATTTCTTTCATTTTCAAAATTTCCTTTTATTTCTCTTCATTTGGGAAAATATTTCTTGATTTTAGAGGCTTACAAAGTACTATTTTAGATAGCCCAAATGAATTCATAAACTTCGTGATCTTTATTTTCATAATTATGCAATTATAATTTAATTCTACATCAGCTAATCATTTTCCAATTGAAATGCTAGAACAAGATACAAATTTCCCAATTCCACATGGTATTTTTGAAGATGTGTATCCATTCACTAGAAGGTTTCCAAATCAAAATGTCAAAAATGAAAGAACAATATGCAATCCATCAAAAACAAATTTCCTCTGCATTCAGAAAACAAAAAATTACATCATTAATTATTTTTGTTGAGCATTTTGGCAGCGAAACAACACCTTAATCATTGCATGGATGGGTTTACTTTGAAACAACACCTTGATCATTGTGTGGATGGGTTTACATGAAACAACACCTTTCTCAAGTAGAGCTTCCTTTGGGAGGCATCAATAACATCAAAGGGGATTCTCAAAGTGGAAAGATTAATTGCCCCATTTTTAAAACTATTTAGTCTGAATTCTGCCAAACACAAAAGAAGGTTTGCAAATTGTTTCACAAGAATATTGAATTACATATTTGGATGCAACAGGGATTTATATTTATGGGAGTCTCTAGAAGGAGGCCTTTCACTTTGCAAGTGAACACTATGGAATCAATTGTTGGTGTTAAAAAAAGATTCAAGTCAAGAAAGGGATTCTCTTAGACTAGAAGCAGTTGATTTTCAATTACAAGTAGTGAGTGTTATGTAAATCTAAAATTAGAAAAGAGTCAATAGTACATTTGATGATTGGTTTATGGAATAGAACCAATACTGATGGATGGAGATCCTTCACTAGTGTTTGAAAAATAACTATAGAAAATGGAGTGATCAAGCATAAAATTAATTTTTTAAAGAAACTCTCCTTTGTTCGAGGAAAGCTAAAGATAGTTATATTAATTTACCAAACTTATTCTTGGTGACTAAGAAATCCTATTTCCCACCCTTTTGTATGAAGAAAATTTTGAAGTTTGATGTAACATGCACTAGCGAGGAGGAGCCTTGTTATTTGAACAATTCATAATTTGAAAGGTCAATGGTCTTTGGGATTCACTAAAACAGATCCAAAATTGGATCGAGGAAACTTGGGGTTCTTTCTTACAAGGTTACATGGTTATCCATCCATTGAAAAAGGTTTATTCATCACGAAGTTCACGACTTTGATGGATAGGGCACACATTGCTAATATAGGGCCCTAGCTCATGGAGGATGGGGGATTCTTTATGAAGCATTATGCCTTGGATGTAACTTTTACTAGCTTCTTGTGATGTTGAAATGTTATTTTGTAGATGCTTTGCGCTTATCAAAGCATTTAACCATTTCATTATTTCCTATTGACATCAAATATGGTAGAGTTCTCATGTTCATCTCTAGTATAAAACCAATAGGAATGGATTTCTTATTTGATGATGGCTTTGTAGATGTTGTTCTATCTAGGGAAATATGCCAAGGCATCCATAGCTCAATTTAATATTTGTATGAAACTTTTAAAGATATATTTTTGTTACGATAACATAATTTATAACATTCACTTGGATTATCTGCATTGCAACACCACCCATATTGATATTTGAACATCCAAAACCCAATTAGTGTTGGATATATTACCTGCCAATATAATACATTTATGAAGGATATTCATACGATTTTGTATAGCTTGCATATGTTCATAGTCCACCATCCATTGAACATTGAATACTAGGAAGTAGTCCCTTTTAGGCCAATTAAGCATTTAAAGAGGTAAGTTGACAATATTGAGATCAAATTTAAGGGCTATAATATGTAAATGGTACTAAAGAAGTATATGCCTGATGCTAATCATGTGGTTGATTGGAATGTAATATAGGTGGAGCTGGAAGGGGATTTCCCAATACAACTAGTTGCCATTATGGGCTAAAAAGTTAAGTTGCTTCACAATCAAGAGATCAAGTAGGTAAAGGTCCAATGGACTCATTACATCCCTAAAGATGCTATGAGGGAAGCATACCCTTTCTATTTTTTTAATTTGTATATATTACGACCTGTATGTAATAAGTATGCATCGAGGATGATGCATTGTTTAAGGGGAGGGGAAATGCAATACCCCTAGTGTGTTAAGCCCCTAGACATATGTTGTGATTATTATTGTGTGGTTATGTGGCACTAGGTAGATGGACTATGGACTTTATTATTATTATTATTATTATTATTTTTATTTGCATTTAATAAAATAAAACTAGTTCAACATGGACAATTAGCGTGGTTGGTGGATCATGGATTCCACATGTGAGGGAGTTGGGGACTAAGAGTTGTGGATCTCCCTAACAACATTCTTTGTTTCCAATTTTTATTATTTTAGCCTATGCTGGTACTATTGAGCCTAATTCATGATTTAGTGGACCTTCCTTGGTGATTGGGTGGATTTCCACTTGTTGAATATGCCCCTTTGGTGGTTTTGTAAAACCCTTTTGGAGGTTCCACTTGGTTTTGTAACCCCACTTGTACAAGTGCACCCTCACTAACTATTTTTAGCCAAAACATGTGAACAATGTAACTCATTTTTCTTGTTGAATCATCTTTCTCTTATGGGAGAGGAATCTCATGCATGTGTAACTCCTCTCTTGTTTTGTAACATCCTCTCACTAATTTGAGTTGGTTTGTGGTGGTATGGAGTGATTTCTCTTTGGAATTTGAGTTACCCTTGGTGGGAATTCGAATTAGCATCTAGTAGTTTATAGAGGGCCTAATGGTTAAGAGCATGTGTTTCCTCTTAGGAGGTCACAGGTTCAAATCGAAACGGGGCTAGTGTATGTACACCTCTATAGAATTTAGCAGTTAAATGACTACATAGAGGGGGGTCTATTGTCCCACAAACAAGGGGGTCTCATACACCAAATTGGTGTCTCGCTTGGTGGTGACCTTAAAAATAGATTATTATTATTATAATTATTTGTAACTAAAGTGGTTACTCTCTAAGTTAACATGGATTCAAATTACTATAAAGGTGTTTGAGTTGTCCCTCTCGAGTTTCGACTGAACAAGTACCTATCAATCCTAAGAATAGACCACATACCCCTTCTCCTCCATGGTTTAATTCGCTATTAGGTTCTTCGTTAGCCCTGGTACATATAACACATCCTTTGCCTCCAACGGATCTCCCGACTCTAGCTGAAACTAAATATCCGAAATTCCCCTAACACCGTACTTGACATCATCACCAATATCCACATGTAGCTATGAGTCCTCATTTATGATACTGGTGAACAGATTAGTAAACCTATCATATAAAGTGAAGCTCCATTGTCCATGAACCATCCCTAGAAAGAAAAGACACTAATGAGAACTATTTCTCAAAATTTGCAACAAACTCACTCACTTTTGTGTCTGTTGATGTTGCAATATGTTCCTTACTCTTTCCCTCCTTATTCAGACACTGACCTGCATAATGACCAAACATGTGACATGCAAATCACTTGACTTTGCACATGTCCTTCTTCTTCTCGTCACGAGTGGAAGCCTCTCCACCCATATTCTTCTTGGCCATCACTTTTCCCTTCCCTGCATGACTCGCAAGAGCAACATACTCCTCATCATCACCCTTTCGTTAGCCTTCATATAAGGACTCCTCTTGAGTCTCCTCTTGGAAGAAGTCATCCCATAACCTCTTCCAACTAGAAATAATTTATCGTGCCAAAATATCTTTAACAAAAGGACCTAAAGGCTTGCTGAAGCAATTCAAGGATGTTGCCGCCTTTCACACACCTGGGGGGGATGTGGCTGAAATATTCAAGCCACTCGGTGTGTCCTTGGGGGCAAGTCTCAAGTCAAGGTTGTCACCTTGTTCTTCACTCCTCCATTTAGGCTTAACTCTTAACGAAGCCAAGGGGGGTAGACCCTATTAAGTTACTTAGGAAAAATTATTTAGTATGATGATGGTATTAAAGAGTAAGTTTTTTAGGAGTTTTGATTTAACAATTGTAAACAACAAATAACATGATGAGCTAATCACAAGTAAGCACGAAAATGACACCCAATCACATATAGATTGAAAGAAGTAAACAGTTGACCAGTGCCTTGAAAATGGAGTCGAAAAATAATTAAGAGTGCTTGCAAGTTCTGGAATGAATGTTGTGCAATTGTATCTTGGTTAGTTTTAAATTAATCTGAAAAGATGAGTAAATTAACTTAGGCGAGGGGACTCCAGATATACCCAGGGGGTACTTGGAGTATGTCCAAAACTAAACCTTCACGGCTACCCACAAGGAATATGTGGGCTGAATGGAGTCTCTGAGACTGTTGTTCATAATGCACCTGAAGGTGTAACAGAGATCGACGCCCTGAGGTCACTTTTCAGGAGTTCTCGCTTCCTTTGGGTATTTTTCCATCGTAACGGTTTGATCGAGGCGTTGGATTTTCACCTGAGGTGGTTAATTTGGGGAGAGTGAATCCTAATTATTCTATTCACTCGCGTTGCTTTTGATGCAGCCTAATAGATCGGACGAACTGCAGCCAAGTGCAGAGCATACACACCGGAGTCTTGTCAATTTTAGTAAATTTTAAGAGCGTGTTCTTGTTAAAAAAGACGACCCTCTAGGACTCTCTTTCGGTCCAAGTGGACCTCAATGGGGAAACCAAGGAGGGGTTAATTTTATTGCTTGCATGTGAAAAATAACAATGAAAATGAAATCAGAGATACACAACACCGGTTTTCTAATTAGTCCTACCACGCATCTCTTTTCCCTTGCAGGTCAATCGGGAAGTCGTGGGGTAAGTAGTATAATTACTTTTGAATTGAAAATATGGAATAATCCAAAATGTTATCAAAGTATATAATCCTGCATTTCAAGACTAAACTAGAACATAAAAAAGGGAAAAATGCAAAAAAGTGAAACGGACGTGGATCCCCCCTGGGGGGATGGGGAGCTAGCTCGAAAGAGCCTACTCGAAATGATTCCTTTTTTATTATTATTGGTTACAATATCAGTAAACTGAATTATGCACTTTGGTCCTTATTATCGGGGATCCAAAGGCTTATAAAAAGCTTGTAACAAGCTGAAATAAAATCACAGTGGTGGGGGAAGCCTCCGGAAAGCTCCGGTTCGCCCAAGAGTCGAAAAACGGGTAGAGTATCCTTCTCTTTTTTGTTAAACCTGCTAACAAACAGCGAGAAATTAAAATCAAATGTGCCCCAAAACACTTTGAAAGTGTTTCGGGTCACCGCACAAATTACCAAAAAAAAACTAAGTAAAATTGTAAAAAAAAGGGCTAATCTAGTTTTTCAAAAAGGAACCAAGGAAAGCAAGCTTTCCTTCAGATATTGGCTTGTTGTTTGGGAAGACAATGAGATATGCAATTTTCTTGCAGAATATGAAACTTTAAAGAACAGCAAGAGAAACTAACTTGTCAGGAAGCTACAAATTTCCTTTATAATGCTTGCAAAAAAAGGGTAATTTCAGCTAGATCTTTTCAAATATAACTTTGTATGCAAAAAGGAATTGAGATCTAAACTTAAGAAAGGATCTTACTAATTAGATCTATATATGATTTTCTTAATGAGACAGATATAAGCAATACGATTCTTAAATAGTAACCAATTTGAAGAAAAATTAAGATTTTGAAGGAGGAAAAGGAAAAGAGAAGTGCTTGTTGCTGAAGCAGATTTGCAAAAGAAACTTGTCAGTGAAGCACTAAGGGGCACAATATTCGCAATCTTTGTTGGAAAACCAGTGGAATCAAACCTGAATCACGGCAAACCTGTAAGCTAAACAACAAATCCTGCAAACAAAACCATTAAATCTGAAGATACATATGAGAAGTAGATGATATAGCATGAAAATAATCTTATTTAGCATGAAAATATTAGCTCATTCAAACATATGTAGAAAAATAGGATTAAATAAGCTTACTTACAATGATCTATTCCTATGATTCCAATAATCATTTAGGCAGACAACAGTTTAATGCAAAAATTGAAAAAAATAGCAGTTCACCTCAAAAGCAGCATGATAATGATGATCCACACATGAAAAGTACTCCACAATTTAGCCTCCAAAGCTTCTCTTTATTTCAACAATTGATGATCAATACAATATTACAATAGCAAGCCTTCAATCCAAGTCTAACTAGCTTGGAAGAGGTAATGGCTGCTTTATTTATAGCAAAAACAGGAAATCTAGACCAGGGGGGCACAATTCCCAAGGAGAGAGAGAGTGGAGCTGCATGTGGAGTGAATCTAAGCCTGATCTGTGTCTAACTGAGCCTGATATGAGTCTCACTGTGTGCAACTATCAATCGGAGAGCTGATCTGACTAACACCTCAACCTGCTGACTGAAGCATCCACCAAAACTCAACTAGAGAGGACCACACGTGTGGAGGAAAGAGGGAGGGCGCAATTCCCAAGATTGCATGCATAAATGTACTCCCAAATCAGCCCAGATCACCTCCTTTAGTCAAGGAATTGTCAGATCTAGTCAATCCCAAGCCGATGAGACTGATTTCAGTCAAATCGAAGCAAATCCCAATGATTTAGGATTTGGGGTTTTCTCCATTATTTAATTGATTTATCAATTGAATAATCAATATTTGATTTTTAGGTATTTTTGACCTGAGTGATGGACAAATCACTCAGAACGTAGAAAAAGTGGGTCTATGGGTTTACATGGTGCTCTTAGCTTGAAAATGAGCACCCCCATGACTGAAACTGATTATTTGGCCCACTTTTGTTACAAAACCTTTTTCCAATTAGACTATTAAAAAATAGCCTAAGTTTTGTGGAAAATTTAAAATTAAAAAAAATTAAAAAATTAAAAACCTAAGGGGACTTAGACATGTTCATATGACTCGACCATGATGCCTAGCATGTTTATACATTAACACATAAACTCTAATAACCTCAATAGGCCTAAATGCCAAGCTGACCACCCCAACTTTGGAGGTATTGAGTGAAACACTCAGAAATTATTAGTCGTTTATTCAAAAACCAATAATAACCAAGGGAAAAACCACCCTGAGCTTATCGGATTGACAAATAAAGTCTAAGAGACCGAATCTTTTACAGACACTATCATGCTAGAACATTTTATTACAATTCCCCTATGGGGTATGAACATGTGATATAGTACAAGAAGCACTTCCCAGAAGCACTTCCAAAGATCTTCTAAAGTCCGAACAAATTTTTTTTGTCCGGTTCACCAGGCTCACTTGATAAAAAACCTTAAGTACAACTTAGGTGGTAACAAAGGATACTTTGAATCTATCATTGTCTCCCCAACTACTACCAACTCATCACGAACCTCTGTGATGCTAGTGAGATAAGAATCCATTGCATTTGATATCAATATCTTGGTGCTCCTGAGTTCCTTCTTCAACACCATCTTCATATTGTGGTTATCACTCTGGTATAGCTTCGTCAGAGCTTCCCAGATCTCCTTGGTTGTCTTCTTTCTAGACAAATTAGGTATCACATGATCCTTCACTGCATCTAGAATAATCCTCCTGGCTTTCACATCCTTCTTTTTATGCTCAACCAGCTGAGTAACATTAGTACGAATTAAAAGAGTTTTCTCCGCAAACTCCCAAATCCCATTTTTCATCAACATCAATGTTATCCTCTCCATCCAAGTATTGAAGTTAGATGCACCCTCCAACCGGTCCTCAAATATCAGTCCAGTTGCTTTCATCCTGTCCAATCAAATAATTTGACCAAATAAATTATTTTGGGTGTAAACCCTTTCCAAGTGTGATTTCCTTCTTAGATCCAACCTTGCTCTAATACCATGCTAAATTTTACTCAATACCAAATTCTGATTTCTGCGCTCAATAGTTTTTATACTCATAAACTATAAACAAAAATACTTGATATTTTTAACAAGTAATGCAACAGGTGTAAAAAAAAAGGAAATCATTCAGACATTTGACACAGTTATTTATCCTGGAAAACATTAATGGGGAAAAACCAACATTCAATGTTATTCTTTTATTATCTCATAGAGAAAATTAGAAATTAAAATAATGGAACTCATATCCCAGTCATAGAGAAAATCAACACACTAGAGAAATCACTCATACAGAAATCATCCCTACATCACTATGTAGGGCTTCCTGCAGCATCACCCATATGGCTTTGCGTAATTGAATCGACCCCTATGTCAGCTCCTAGGACCTCTGCATCACTGGATTTACCTTTGTCTCCCTCGTACGACCCTATGGCCCTTCGTCTGGCTACCTATGTTAGTCTATTGACCCCCCGCATCACTATATGGATCGACACTTTATGATATTGGCCTCTCTCTCCTCCCTCGAATATTCTCTCTCTGCAAAACATTTACTCTTCTCTTCAGTGGCCAAGTCTCTCACTCTTCTCCTCAGAAAATATCTCTCTGAAATGATCTTGTGATGTCGTGTGTCTTTCTCCTCCCTTATGATATTTTTTCATAGTTTCTCAATTATCAAAACTCTAAATCCCAATCTCCAAAGTGATTGATGGCCAAGATAAGATCTTGAGCCTCACTTAAGATCAATGGTTTTGACTTAATCTTAAGTTCATTTTTTAGTCATTAGCTAGCATTAAATTAATAATGTGCTTCTCCTAAGTTAAACTTAGGAAGGAGATAAAAGTCGCTTAATAATCAAGAAAGTACCTAGAGAGTAAATGGACAACTAGTACATGCTTGACACTTAGTCTATGTAGAAGATCCTTTCTAAGCTATAGTCATCAACAATGAGCATAACTAGAACAATGATTCAACAATTATAACTCATAATTCCTATTGCACAAATAAGCCCCAACTATTTATTCCTAGTATCACTCCTAATATCACTCCTAGTATCCATGTTTGCCCTGTATTTTAAGTTTAACTCACAACAAGCCCTAAAACTTAATCTTCTTCAATACCAAAGTTGTAACCGAATATTAAGAGAGTCCACTAAAGGAAAGTTGATTGCTTAGAAAGCTAAAGAAGCGACTGATACTCAAGGGACTTAGAGAGATATGGAATGCCAACTTTGAAAATGAGTAATTACTAATTTCATTAGGGACTAAAATCTCATGACACCTTAACTTTTATGGTCTAGCGTGGAGATATTTCATCAATCACTGTAAAGTACATTAGTTCTACTTTTGAAAATCAATCTACTACTAATTCTAAAAATAAGATTAGACTCAAGTTAGACGACATTGGCCTTGATGAAATACAATGTGGAGAGTATGACAATGACTAGTTATCTTTGGAGCACAAATTTCATAGTTGAAAATTGAATCTTAGTGACAAGATTTTTTTTGAACAATGTCTACTTACAATTGTGTGAGTTTTATTTTGTCTAATTATTTTTAATTTGTATGTAATAATGTATATAAACACACACACACACACACACATATTTGTGTGTGTGTGTGTGTGTGTGTATAGAGAGAGAGAGAGAGCACCTGCACCAAATTTTTCAATTTTCAAGAAATTACAACATGCAACAATTAGGTCACACAATGCACTTGAGCCCATGGCCACCATCTATTTCAGTTTTCAAGAAATTTCCATATGGAACACCCAACTCACACCTTAAACTAACCTAACTTAGTTTTCAACTCCACATTTAAACAAACATCCACCCTTTACCATTTCCTATTCCATGTTAGATTAGTGCTTTATGATCCCATAAAACTGGAAAGTGATCTACCCCATGCTCTTCTTCTATAAATTACAAAGATGTTGGTTCTACTTCTAACTACAACCCCTCTTTTGGTCTATCAAATGCATGTTTGTGTTATGACAATTTGAGCATCTCATCAGCTATCAATGGACACTTTGTAGATGACTCCTTCTTGACTGTTCTTGAGGAGAAAGAATTGGTGGACAACACTATAATGTCTTTAGACCTATTCCACGACGCTTGGGTCACAAAATCAATCAACCGAAATTGAGTGCTACAGGAAAAGTCCTTATGGTATTCTTAAATTACTATCCATTCAAGGATAGTCATGTAATCAACTAGGGAAAACATTGGTCATTGGGCATTTCTTCTACCTTACATGAACAAAGTAACTATCGAAAATGGTGATTCATAAAATGGAGAAAAATACTGGAAACAAAAATCAACAACTTGGTGATGATATTCACCACACCAAGGTTCAAACCCCCCAACACCATGTTCATCCCTTATAGGTTTTCCTTTCCCAGGCAAGTAGGTTGTTAATTACGGTTCAGACCATGTGTAGGTCTTGGGAGACGTTGGCATAATAGATACCCTTAACCTATAGCTCTTAGCCAAATGAATTTGACTTAGCTTCATTGAATATATTCCAAGGTTGAGGAGACGCACACTTGTTGCATTGAAATACAAATTCAATTGTTGGGCATTTGGATATTTATGTACAAGTAGGTGCCCAATTCAAATTTCCCTAGGTGAGGTACACTAGTCTATTAGATTTTATACAGTTTATCTTAGATAGTCTTCCCAACCACAATAGGGCTCATAGAGAACTTGGGTATAGCTACAAACCCGTGCAACATCAACATTTTTTTTTGGTTTTTGTTTGCAACAGAGTATGAGGCAGGCGTAGTTATCTAGTGTAGTAAAGGACACTTGCATTAACCAATCTTAGTTTATTCCCAAATTTTACACCTCCAATTAAACTTAGTTCATAGTAGCTCCAGATTTAGAAAGTTCATGTTTTAGTTCAATTTTTGTTTCACGATTTTAGTTCAATTCACTTAGACAAATGAAAGATCTATTCTTAGGAGCGTGCATGATCTGTTCTGTTCACTTACATGAATGACCTATTTAGTTCACATACATGAGGAGTTGAGTGAGGACACATGTCCCAAGGAGTGTCCATGCATACATGCCATAGTCATCCTCCAATAAGGGCATGCAAACTCTCACATTTTTATTCATGAAGGTGGGGCACTAGTTGTATTGATTAGGGTTAGGATTGACACAACCATACCTAATGCTTTTGCATTTGTCACGTTATATCTTCCTGTCTCTTATTATATAGAAGAGATGACAAGCACACCACTATATTACTTAACAAGTTTAATATTTGAGCAGTTTCTTTGTGAGTTTATTCTTTACAATTAGTAGAATACAAATGTTGTTTTGAGAGTCCATAACTACGTGCTCATTGTTTGTATTAGCGCACACTCTATGGCATTGCTATTCATGTAGGTCGGTGCACTAACTGTATTGATTAGGGTTAGGAATTGACACAATCAAACCTAGTGCTTTTGCATGTGTCAAGATACATTGTATCTTCCCTTGTCTCTTGTTCTATGAAATAAATGAAGAGCACATCAATATGTTGGCTAGCAAGTTAGAGAATTGAGGTTTTAATTTGTGAGTTTATTCTTTACAATTAGTAGAATACAAATGTTTGTTTGAAATTTAAAAACTACATGTTAATTGTTCATATTATCAAGAGTATGTGTTTGTTGTAGCTATTATCTTGATTTGGTGTTTTCAGTTTTAAGCTATCTAAATTTTATGTTAAAACCATGAGTGTAGAATCTACTTATCAAGATTGGATTTTTGACATGGTGTCACAAGACATTTGTTCAAACCTTCTACAAATTTGTGAATTGATAGTACAACCTCTCTACCTATGATAAGGAGTTGTTGGAAGGTTTTTGGGTGGGATGACCAAGATATGCGCTTGAGAAAAGCATTTTGGACCTATGGTAGTTGTTTTATATTGTTGATCTATTTTGTCTAGCAATATATTCCAGGTGTAGCAGTATGACTACATCCAATATCAAATATGAATATAGATTGGAAGCGCCCCTCCCCACCCGCCCCCAACTTCATTCTATAGAAGTGTCGAGTACAAATTTTATTGGAGCATGATCTTTTGGATTTCAAGGAGACTAGTGTTGTACAACCTATCAATGCCATACAATTGGCACAAAATAAAAAGAAGATGGCCATGAGAAAGTAAGTCATTATTGAATTAGTGAAGGATCACGTGATCTCTAATCCAAGTGGGCATTTGTTTCCACCCACCTATTCCACTGACTTGGAATGGCTCCATATCTTGGCAATTTTACTATAGTTTTTTAGATGCCGTAATTTTTGGTAGTTTTTTCAAGCATTTCCATTATGCTTTTGGAAATTGAAATAAGCAATAAAATCTTTGATTGTGTAGCCTACCAATCCTAGAGCATGGATTAAACTTTGTAACAGAGCAAGAAACATCCTAAATGGACTTTGTATGCAAAAGTTGTGGCATTAGGAAGTTGACATATTGACTAGCCTCCTCATGACCCACATTCCTTTCACTACATCATTTCCTAGGGTTAGGAATTTGATCTTTAGGGTTTTCACATCTTAGGGCATAATCCTTATGTTAAAAGGCAGTTTTGGCATATTGTAATGTCTTCTTGCAAATGAATGTAGTCGACACATCTCTCTTTGGAGATAAGCTACCACCATTCTAGCTAGTTTATTGCCATGTATTTTAAAGTCTTTCCCTATTTCATTCATTAATAGAATTTGGATTCACTATAGTACTATGTTGTCTACAATATCACTATGTGTGTTTCCATTTATAACTATCCCTTCATTCGATTCTCTAAATAATACTGATCAATCCTTTGCAATGTTATGAGGAGATGTTTGATTCTCTGGTCACTCACTCTATATCATAGTAAGAACATCAACCAAGAGATGATTTTAAGGAATAAGCTTAGAGCCACACAAATGACCAAGACAAATAACGGTTGGAAAAATCAAGAAGAGAAAGCATACAAGTGATGCTTGGTGATGATACCATGGGGGCGTCACCTAGGGACCAATATGATATCACGTCCGTTCATATTGGGGGGGTTAAAATTAAAAAATTAAAAGTCAATATATTGGCGGTATATTAGGGGTAAAAAGGGTTTTTTTAAAACTATTTAACTATCCAATATGCTGGGGGTTAGTTTATTCCACATCCCTGCCTGCGCCGTTCACCAGTGCTCTGCGTCGTTCACCAGTGTTCCAAGCCTGCGAGCACCCTTGTGGTCTACGTGCACCCTGCAAGACCAACATATGAATACCTTCAAATAACGGGTTATCAAATACTTTTCAACATATGAAAACCTTCAAGTTTTGGAACAAGTTGTGGACTCAATCAAAGAGAGCCTTGTCTTGGCTGACCTGATCTTCCTCACTTCGTCCCTGCCCTGTCTTCAAGCAAGATCTAAAAGCCATGTCGGTCGATCAAAGTTGAAGTGGGAAAATAGATGTAGTACTTATTTATGCTACTTAGGACAGATTTAGGCCATGGTGAGCTGTGCTGTTATGTTTTGTGTAATCATTCAGTAGTGGAGTTGTGGTGTTCCTGTTCAACCTGGGATAACCCTACGCTGGCTGTTAGAGTCAGTAGGGACGACAAGGCCAACCAGCTAGCACTTCAGAGGAATACCCACATGTAACCCAAGGGCTAGTACGTGTAAGGAAGAAGGAAGGATACCGCCCTCCAGATATACCCAATCGGAAGGTCTGTAATAAATCCTTGGGCGCCACTTAGATATGTTACTGGACACAGCTTCAGTTTCTTCTTCCGAAAATCATTGATTATACCTCGAATGACCATGTATTGTTTGAAGAATACCCTTTGTAGAATATTCTTTTTTGAACAACTAAGGGTTCTCTGCGTGCACCCTGCGAGACCAAGCCTGCGAGCACCCTTGTGGTCTGCATGCACCCTACGAGATCAAGACCATGTATTGTTTGAAGAATACCCTTTGTAGAATATTCTTTTTTGAACAACTGATTCTATATTTAAGGTATGTTCAACTGTTCCAGTTTGGTATGGTTTTGGGGGTATATTTATAAAGACAAGGTTTGATACAGATTATATCCCCAAACACTGTGGAAATGATTGTAGGTCATACCTGGTGATTATGGTTTCATTGCTCAGCTGAATGAAAGGCGCCATCTTAAGAAACGCCCCATTGAATTTCGAGTGGACAAGGTGCAGCAAGACTTTGACCTTAGTAAATTCAACTTCACCAAAGTAGGCTAGGAAGAGGTGCTCTTCCGTTTTGAAGAAAGTGAGGAAGACAAAGTTCATTACTTGGAAAAGGCCTCTGTCTTAGACAGTCCAAACGTGGTTGCTATCAATGTAAGTGAAATTAACGATGATGGCAGTACCTTTTATGCAGGGTTTGAGGTATTTTGAATGTTAAAAGATTATGTTAATCGATCATCTTTATTCTCATGTAGGTGAGTCTAATTGAATATGGGTATTTTCTCCTTGTGCCAAGAGTGTTGGACTGCTTACCCCAACGCATTGACCATGATAGCTTACTGTTAGCTTTGCATTTTGCTGCTGAGGTTGACAACCCATCTTTTCATCTGGGCTACAATAGCCAGGGAGCTTTTGCAACTATAAACCATCTGCATTTCCAGGTGAGACTATTGTTAATACATTGTGTTAGTTGCAAAATTTGACTTTTCTATCAAACACTCTTTATCATTTATGCGTCTTTTGAACAGTAAAGAGATGAGGTTAAAGAAGACATTGTGTTTTCCCTGTTCGGTTTTTTCTTTCAAAACTCTTTCTGGATTGTAGAGATAAGATTGCAATGATGATATCTACAAATTTTGAAATTTTGCATAATGAATCAAACATTGTGGGAGGCCTATTACTTGGCCCTTCCTTTCCCTGTAGAAAAAGCACCCACAAAAAGAGTACCATGGGAAAGGTAGGGTCAAGATCTTTGAACTCTGCAACTATCCAAATCCTCTGAATTTCTCTAAATTTCTCAAATCCTCTTATTGTGAGGGAATTTGATCCAAATTCGTGTACATGGGCATATGGCATGAATATATTTGACTTGCAAGAATGGAAAAAGCAGGACATGACAAGGATCTATCATAAATGGAAAAACCTAGTAAGTATACATTGACATTTTACTTTTGTTATCCTGGTGCTTTATTTGTGGTTTCTGCAATTAAGTGACATTAGCATTTGGTTTTGTCTAAAAATGACTGTGATGCTTTTTATCTTAGAACCAGGACAGACAGCTATGGAAACTGGGCAACCTACCACCTGGGCTGATCACCTTTTACAACCTTAATTATGCACTAGGAGAACCCCTAATATTTAATGCCCTGGTGACATTCAACTTGAGAAAAGGAAAAAATTGCATAAAAGCTGTCAACATCAAACTTAGGGACGAGGGCTATAGAAGTGGACATGAAAGCTATCGGCATCTTACCAGAAACCCCAAATTCCTTGAGAACCCTTAAGAGATTTTCCTACCAACACCTCATAAAATCTTAGAAAAACTCTATTGGCCATCCATCTAGGCTGGGGTTTTTGTCTTTTTTAAAGAATGCAAAATCTCCTAAAGCTCATCTTTTGTTACCTTCTCCAGCAAAGTTACAATGTCCTCCTCAGAGACAAAGCTAGGGAACAGAGTTGCCATTTTACAACTTCTGCTATTGTAGATTTATTCTAATGTTGAAATTATTTAGACAATCATTGCTTCTTGATAATCTTGTTTAATTTCTTTCCATGTATGAATGGTTTGACCTCCAAGCCCCATGAGCCATATCAATGTTGTTGCTTGCATTCTTCAATGTGGCAAGAAGCAATAGGGCTGTTCAAAACCAAACAGATCTACTAGGACAAGTTTGCAGTCAGATTTAGTGCTCTTCCTGCCCATATTTACTGCTGAAAACATCCTTGTTTTGCTGCCAATCTGCTACCAGTTTACAGGCCTCTAGAAATGTAAGAAGTCATGCTGTAGATGGGTATTTGTAGGCTTTGAGTCTTCCATAAATCCAAGGAATAGAACACTTATAGACATGTTTGAAAAGGCATCATTAGTCTGCTTTGTCACTGCTATTTTGTCCAAAATTTTATGGAGCAAAACCTAAAACATCCTCCAGATAAAATCATAAAAGTGAAATTGTTCAAATCATTCATTATAAGTGAAAAAATTAAAATAAATTACAAAATAAACTAATTTGGGGTGCATGAGACCTTCAACAAGGCTTTATCAATGTCAATTCTGATTTTGAACCAAGCAAGCTATTGACAATATAATAAATTTAATAATCTATTCTTTCTAATTATCTCCACACTTGAAAGATGAATCTATAACCTAGGCCAACCTTAATGCTGAATAAAAAAACAATCTACTTATTTATATGTAATTCTCTCTTATAAAACTTGCAATGATCTAGCCAACGAAGATTTTCTCTTGAGCATCTCATCATTTTATCATTTAAGAGGAGGATTTCTTGAAGATGCTCATCAATGGACATTGCCTGATGAGAAGGTCTTTCATCTTAAGGAGCAATTTAGATGAACACTTAGTTCATCACCAGGCATTCCCTCTTGTACTTTCTAATCTTGTGCTACAAACACATTTTATTGCTTTCAAATATGCAACAAGTTAAGATACATATAATAGAACTGAACTTTATGCCTCGTCGTTGCTTTTAAAAATTCTAGGTGAAATAGGAATTGGCTATCTCCAGGTTGTGGGGATTCAAAATTGATCATAGAGTGGGTAATAGGAATTGGCTATCTCCAGGTTGTGGGGATTCAAAATTGATCATAGAGTGGGTAATAGGAATATAACCTATTAAAAAAATTTGTTTTGAAACCAATCATGAAGAGGATCTCATCATCCCAAAGGAAAAAAAATGTTTTTAATTTGTCCTTCACTTACTGTAATAGAGGTTCTCATCATCCCAAAAGGACAAAAAATTGTTTTTAGAACTCTCCTTCACTTACTGTAATAGAGAATTCAATGAAGAAGCATACATATAACCTATAATGCACT
Source organism: Pseudotsuga menziesii (assembly GCA_001517045.1). NCBI lineage: Eukaryota > Viridiplantae > Streptophyta > Pinopsida > Pinales > Pinaceae > Pseudotsuga > Pseudotsuga menziesii. Next base: position 426,849 of record LPNX010719346.1, on the reverse strand, counting down.
TTATCTACAGGAATGAATATTGGCTAAACATGAGATCAAGGAGGAAGCATCCATTCCTAGAAATATCTGGTCTTTACATTGATTTCCCCCTAAATATTCAATAGCTTGAAACTCTAGTACAGATGGAATTTTAGTTTTATTTATCTATTATGTAAATGGCATAGTTTTAGGCATGTTTTGGATGAAATATTTTGTCATGGGCAGAAATTTCCTCATAAGAATGTAATATTCAGTTTTTTTAGACGTATAGAACTTCAAGTTCTGGAATTGTTACCAAGACAAGAAGATTTTCAATATGATTTCACCTTTGAAAAAATGAATTTAAACTTATTTTCATGGAAAAGTCAGCAGTATTATACTTACAGAAATGGTACCATTACGATTCTCAATCTACTATGTTTCTACTAGTAATCTCTGATATGAGATGACAAAATATATACATAGAGATAAATGTATAAAGGGGTATTTTTCCTTTTTTGACATGTAACTTGAATTTGTGAATTATGGCTATGCATACCTTTGAAGCATTCCCATAGCACTACATCAAATGCATGGTATCACCCTAAAAAGAAAAGGTTGATATTTTGTCTTTCATGGTAATTCATTATAATGGGTTGATTGCCTTTTAAGGGCACGAAAGGTTTTAAGTTTGATTAGGCACAATATTTATTAACATGGATCTGTCCATGAAACCAAACATCTTTTCTTTGAATTTTCCAAAGGAAAAATTTGCAAAGAAACCCCTAGACACTTCCCTGCATTTCACAGATGGTACTTAGTTTAAACCCATAAACTAATTTCAACACCTGATCTGGTAGAGACATTGTATGAGGCATGCAATAGAGGCAACCAACATGGAGTATCAACCTTGAGACCTCTTGCATGAAGCTAAAAGAACTCAACCCCTCAAGCCATCCCTTTGGGCTATGAAACCAAATATGTATGTGATACATCCATGCAAATTTCATGAAAAAAAGGATCAGTTCAGCATTTGTGTGGTGTGTTCTATATGGATAAGAACGTTTCATATGGCCGTAGTGTTTGGGAATGGATAACTGTGAAACTCAGTAGAAACAAGTTAATGTGAAAATCCTGGCACTCCCTATATAGGGCATGTGTTTGACAGTCAAACACAAAGGACACATGTTGGACATGGGAAGGACAAACCTTTTTAAGTTTTATTCTAATTCCTTTTTATAAGTACGTGTGTGTGTGTGTCTCTCCATTCTTATTTGTGGGGTTGGGTGGGGGTTCTACATGTTCCATGTCAAGTATCCATGTCTAGGTGTTAGGTGAATCAGTGTGGAACCAATTATTATGATAGTCATTTACTCTCTAACCTTTTTATGACTAAGATTGCAAAATAAGAGGCTACCTCAATGATGAGGACCAATAACCCTATTTCTTATCTCCATTGAACAAAAATATTTAAATTGAGAACCCCATATAATTCTCATTCAACCTATTTTTAATGGGATTTAAATACACATTAAGGACTTGGAAACCAAAATTGTTGGTAGAGGCAAGGGTATTTTGTACAACATCTCATTTTTATTCTGTACCTTCGAAAGTAAGGGAGTTTGCATTATTTATGTCTAGTTGCTTTTAGGTTATCTTTAGTATTTTGTACATGGACTTGGAGGCCAAGATTGGTGGTAGAGGCAGAGGTATTTGTACATCATCTCATTTGTTTTTCTCTATACCTTCAAGACAAGAGAGTTTGCATTATTTATGTATGGATGCTATGATGTTTTCAGTATCTTGTACCTTAAATCCTGAATTCATTTGTTCTGCAATAAATCATCTAGCTTCTCTTGGATAATATTCAGAGTTTTATTGCAGGTTTTTTCTTTTGTTAAATATTAAAATCATGTTCACATATTGGTTCCGCTTGTACTTTTTTTTAATTCTCAAGCTTATTTCCGTCTAATTAAAATTTGTTAATTAAAATTTGTTGTTGTACATGTCTTTGTATTAATTTGTAACTGTATGTTTTTTAGTTTTTTCAGTCAATACAAAAATGAAGTTTCAGTTTGGTTGCAACCTCTAGTACTATGGTGGTTGGATTAGTTTTTAATTACATGTTAAATGGACGTACCATGGTTGTTGTAGTTTTTCTTGGGTATCGTGGGTGTGGTAGTTTTTTTTCCAATTCTAGAAATTCTTAGATGTTCCACTCTTCATGTCGTTTTAGGGTATCAAAATTAGATGATTTATCATCAGGGAAAATAATATTGTCTTAAGTATTGGAAGATTGCACTTGAATAATGCTCACTACAAATGTGTATATTGTAGGGCATTGTTAATGGACCATGATGACATGCGAGCACTTATATTACATTCTTCACTAACTTGGAATCCCTTTATTTTTCCAGTTTGTGACCTCCTTGCCTCTGAAGAGTCTGAAGAAGAATAGGAATAAGAAGCTTAATGCAAAACTCAAATCTATGTCATTATGTAAAATAACCAGCCATGGATTACTTGAGATGCTCTTGCCATTCCAGGAGCTCATAACCCTTTTCCTTGAATCTTGAAAGGTTTCTACCCAAATATGATCCTGATACTTGTGAAACCGCCTTTTGCCAATTGTAGAGCACACTTAGTGCAAATGCACTTTCAAACCAAGAACACATTCAATATCCACAAAGTCTTATGAATTCTGTGTCTATGATCTCTTCAGCACATGCTAGCGCAAATGTTGTTTTTGGTCGTCCTCTGTTGATGCCTCAAAATATGGTGCAAGCCTATGTTAGGAGAAGTGTAAACTAGGTTGTCTACTTGATAATAGGGCATAATGTTGGCTGAATGAGATCAAAACCAGTCTTTTCTATCGCTGGAACTTACCCACACTTAATCTCCATTATAATTGGTTGTTATATATCAGGGATTTTCCCCCAAAACATGGATATGTGATCCCAAAAATAATAGGAGTTGAAGCTGAGAATAGTGTTGCGTGGTTTACATCTGTACTTCCCACCTGCGTGAATACTGGAATATACGTTGTATTCTTCCTCAATACATGGGTGCATGATGTTTGTCTTACTGTTGTGGCATGTTTTGTTTTAAATGTAATGGAAATGTCCCATATGCATAGGAGATAAGAAAATAAAATGCATTATAATGCAAACTACTTTTCGTTTATGTTATTGTGTGTTGCATAACATAAAACATTTTATGTCGTTGTTTGTGCTCTCCGTGATTCTCAATACTTCAACTCGGGCTCTTAATACTTCGTGGTCAATGCCATGGTAGGTATACTATATGCTACTACAGTCCAACCACTTTACTTATTTTTCTCCTTAAATGGTTCTTGAATCAGAAGCTCATTGCCACCTTCCTTTCCTTGCACACCTGTGGCATACCTTTGGTCTTTTCTGCATTCTTTTCTTTCTTAAAGGGGCAGTTATTGATAAAATGATTAGGAAAAAACACACAAAGGAAGAATCATTCAAGTTTAGATTAAGTTCTGAATGTGGACTTATCCTAGTAGTTGCAAATAAATTTTAGAGGAGATATTTTCTATGAGCTCAACTTCAACACACATGACAACATTTGGCCTTGTTGATATTGCCTCTCGCTTGTCCCCACCAGCACTTGGTCGACTGGTTTCACTATTTTTTAAATACACACACGACAATATTATGGCAATCTTGGAAACTTAATTCAAAATTAACATTGGTTTTGGGAGGCATTTTTGGGTGAAAAGTCATCCTGCAAATAATGCACATTTGGCCTCATTACATGCATGGAAATATTGTGGCAATATTGGAAGCTTAATTAAAAAATGATACTGGTTTGGATGCATATTTGGTTGAAAATTTATTCTACCAAGATCGTACACTGGCTGAAGCCACTAAGTTGATCCAGATTCTATTCAGCAACACACTTTGAGCTATGTTTTCAAATTAAGAACAACACAAATGTAACCTTTCTCAATCCCCCTAATGGATTCATCTTGCCACCCTTGGGAGAAGTGGAATACCAGTTGTAGATGTCTTTGTCTGGTAGCATTTTTCAAAGAATGCATATGATATATGTTGTTTTCTTCAATATTTCTTACGATGACATAAAGACAGGACCTTCTTACGATGACATAAAGACAGGATCTTCTGGAGGTCTTTAGTCGTAACATTGTGATGTACAGTTCAGTTTAAATCTAAAATACTAAAATAATCTGGAAAATGACAATATGAAATCTACAGAACCAAATAGTTATAGTTTATAGACTAGCCTTATATATATTTTTGGTGACTTATCTATGCTCATATTCTAGTAAGTTGAGATGTCGTTTTGTCTTCACCATATTTAATTTCTTGTAGTTGGGATAAAAGTTATAAAACTTCCATAAGCACCAGCCTAGATTGTTTTCTATTATGTTTATAACATTTTCTGGTGATTGGCATACATATAGCTCTTTCTCCATTTATTTTGTTTACAGGTTGAGATACACAAACACATGCACATATATCATTATATATATTGTATGTGTATGTATATTGTAGAATTTTTTTACTTATATGAGTTTTCTGAAGTCATTTGGGACACGGTGTTTGATAAAATTTGGTAGTGGATGCTCAGTTATAGGAATAATATATTTTGTAGTTTTGGGGAATAGTTAATTAGCACCACAATGGTTATAAGTTTATAACTAGGGTTGGATTGATGTAACCTGCTAATAATAAATATGAATTGAAAAAAGGTATGCTCTTTCTCCCAGGATTTACAGGTGTTCTTGCAGTAGAGAGTTTGAAATATAGCTTTTCCTTCCTTTTGTTCATATTTTTATCAAAGGCGCATAAGAGTTATTCTTTGGGAAATGAATGTGATCTCTATGATGTTGATCATTGTGGGTGAAGTAATGTGCATCCACAATATACATCGAAAGAAGCAAGGTGCATTGTAGAATGTATGTTGGGTATCATGTCAATATATTAGGTAGAAATATTAAGGGGTATAAAAAATGTAAAAGAAAAAATGGATACATGCAATATATAGTGAAAATAGGGGTTTTTTAAGATCACGGAGGTATATTGGGAGGGGGTTAAAAAAAACGATTTTGAGAGGTATTTTCCAATATTTTTTGAAAATAGGGGTATTGTTTTATATGCCACGAACGAACGTGCTATGACATGGTTTCACTAAGTGAAGACCCCGTGGATGATACCATGTATCAAGTAGAAAAAGTGGGAGCCATCTCATTCTAAATGCCCTCACGTCATGCTCCAAATCCCAATGGTGTTATATATAGCCATGGTAGAGGAATACAAGTCCATCATGAAGAATGGTGATGTGTGGGACATTGCACCAAGACTAAAGGGGAAATCAACAATTGATCCTGAGTGGCTATACAATGTAAAGCATGCAACAAATGACAACATAGAGAAGTATAAGGCTCAAATTAGCAATTTTCAAAATTAGACAAAGTGAGATTATCCAATAAGCTATTTGAAATGATTAATTCATTTTCAACCAATAACAGATTTGATCATACTGAATTAATTGTGAAATATAGATTAAAATCATTCTTGTAGATGGGCAACATTTATGCCATGCATAACTCTTCCTAGTTGTCCATATCTATTCACTTAATACTTAGAGAGCCACACTTTTTGGAACAGTTCAAACAACAGATTTTGGGCATACTTTGGAACAGTTCAAACAGCAGATTTTGGCTGCTAAAAGGAAAGAATTAATTCTCAAGCTAAAAGATTCTACTGTTTTCTGAGTGACTCGACTTCAGGACCAATTTAACAGGGAAATAAAAAATGATATTAAGTTTTTTGGTGTATTCAGAAGAAGAGGACGGATCGGCCCCAGTTATGCACATTCCGCGGGGCTCAAGAAGAAACACTAAATTATCTTCTGGTTCATTGTCTATGCAAATCGGGGCATTAACCAATTGATCACTTCAGCAGGGGAGGAGCACAAAGGACTGGCATTGGGGACGCTGTGGTCCATTCGGATTGCTCAAAACGAGAGCCACTTTCAGAACAAAGCCCAGAACATCTAAAAGATTTTCTACAGGTTGAAGACCGGCAGAATCTCATCAAGCTCTATCCGATCCATCATTCATCCAGAGTATGACCCCACTATGCCCCGCAGCTATGTTTATGGGGCATCTCAAGGGAAGCCAGGACTCAGCAGGGCTGGAGAGTGGCCCTTACTTTCAACAGGAGAGAGATTATCTTTTAAGCTGGGACTTGGCAAAGCCACCAACTACAGAGCATAACTCATTGCAGTTAGCACTTTGCTTGGGACTTGGCAAAGCCACCAACTACAGAGCATAACTCATTGCAGTTAGCACTTTGCTTGAAATTCCTTGGGTGATTGGCATCAAAGCTGTGGCAGTCTACGGAGACTCTCAGGTGGTACTAGGATGGCTTTCAGGTAACACCAGCGACATTGGCACTTATCATCAAGCAACGGTAAGACAGTTCAAGCATTGATTTCAAATTTCTATTTGTTTTCACATATCTATACAGGGAATTAAATAAAGAAGCAGATCAGCTAAAGATATAGGCCGTTTCAGTCACTGCAGGTAGCTTACAGATTGAGCACTTAAAGGAGGGACTCCCCCTTCCTTCTTCCAAGACATTATTTTAACTAATTAGAAGAGGTGAAGCTATTTACCTAAGTAGCCCCTCTCAATTTCTCTTCATATTTTGCATGTTTTTAAGCCTCAATTTCTCTTGATATTAGGGTGAGCTGTTCTCTAATGACTAAACAGAGCACTCTCAGCAAAAATTTGGATGACTCTATACATGTATTGGTCAATATCTTTGAAATAGTCGCTGAACGATATGGGACACTGTGATATCTACACATCAATCTAATCTTTGTATTAGGCCTAGCAGCTATATATAAGTACTCTCTATAAATAAGATGAGTAACTTTTTTTCATTTGAAAAAAAGAAAGAAAATTGTGTATAACTACTGAATTTTGAATTTACAGGGATAAAAAGATTTTAACATTATTTTCGTGTAATAAACAAATGAAATTTTAGTTTATTTTGACCAACTATATATCACAACTGAGATCCTCCAAAGTTTCTATAATGCCTCAAAAAGATCTTTGATATGAACAGTGTTCATACCCTGAGCCATCCTAAACAATTAAAAAGCAGAAGCAACATTAAATCTGATCAGAACCATGTCTAGAACATATTTTGACAGGAATCTCTTTCGCATAGTTAAATAAAGAGTAAAATCAAGTTACCTTCATATGGAGATTGAGAAGGTCCAAGAATCATCACATTGAAGTATCGCATTTTGTCCTCCGAAGGAGATGCGCTGATTCCAGGACCCAGGATCACATAAATGCCATGTGTTAAAGAAAAAGGAAATTAATAGTATTAATTCCACAACTTGTTCCACTGAATGATTTTCTATTATCAAGGTTCCCTTGCGACACTGTACTCAAAACTTATGGCCATTGTAAGTCAATTTTTGCAGAAAAACTTTTTGCACTGCCATCTGCTAATTAATTCTAGTGTCTAAATAAATGGCAATTAACATAAGTGGTGAGCTATTTATTGTATGATGAGACTCTCTTTCCTTTGTTATTTGTTATTTAATTGCTCAACGGATTCAAAATTACCATTGCTTGAATTCAACAATGATAATAGAGTCCTATTGAAAACTTGTGCCATCGACGGATCTAGATATTCCTCCATTGTTCAGGATGACCAAACAGGCCCTACACTTTCTCCCAGGGATCCTGAGAACAATTTTCCATTCAGTCACTATGGTCAAATTTAAAGCATCCGTAGCCCTCCTTTGATTTCTTGGTTCATAATCTACCTAATTCACAATTCCTAATATTTTGAACTTATAGACTCTTTGATATAAATTACCCATCTTTGATATAAACCAGAACAAAACTTGAACGATGCTGAGACACAATAAACAGAGTCAGGACAAGTTAACAGGCCCAACAGAAACTTCATGGAAACCCCACTTCCCCTTCCAATTGAACAGAAATATTAAAATTAATATAAAACCACTTTTCACCTTTCAAAAATATTGACTTCAGAAAAATAAAAATAAAATAAAATAGATACTTAAAATGAAATGATAATATTGTCTTAAATAAATGCCTTAAAAATCCCCACCTTGTGGTAGTGTGGTACCTATGATCCTTTTCCTCCACGTCCTTCACATAATGTTAACAACATGACGTCCTTCACATAATGTTTACAACATGAGTGAATAGCTGTTTCAACCTTTTACCATGAAAACTCATCTGATGTTGTAAATTATTATTCACCTCCTCTAAATGATTATCTACACATCCTTCACATAATGTTAACAACATGAGTGAATAGCTGTTTCAACCTTTTACCATGAATTTTCATGATGTTGTAAATTATTATTCACCTCCTTTTAATGATAATCTACACAGGGAAGGTTTTGAGTCCACATCCTGCAAGAGATTCTGAAAACAACATGAGTGAATAACAACATAAGTGAATAGCTGTTTCAACCTTTTACCATGAAAACTCATTGATGTTGTAAATGATAACAACATGAGTGAATAGCTGTTTCAACCTTTTACCATGAAAACTCATCTGATGTTGTAAATTATTATTCACCTCCTCTTAATGATAATCTACACATGGAAGGCTTTGAGTCCACATCCAGCAAGAGATTCTGATACCAACATCTATGAATATGATTTACATGCCATACAACATATGGAAGGCAAGATGAATTGCCATAATATAGCATATAAAACAAGAATATGTGAAATACATGAACGTGGCAAATGCAACTCAAGCAGATTAATAGTCAGCTGTTTATGCAGCAGCCGCTGTATGAGTTTCTGTTGGTATTGCAAAAGTTGAATCTAGAAATACAAACTTTAAAAATAATAAAAATAGATAACTCAAGAGAAAGATGACTGAAGGAGAATATGAGCTTCATGAAGCACTTTTAAGGGATCAAAAAGAATGGAAATATGGGATTAGTACTAATATATTGGAAAGTGGTCATAAAGACACCAGGTATAGAATTCAAGGATGAGAAATGGAGAAACTGTTGTTTCTAGCACTAGGTTGGCCTTTGAAAAGGTTCAGTGTAGTTAGAAAGAAAGTTCTAATTTTGAAAGTTGAGAAGAATAATTGGGAGATCAAGATTCTTGGTCAGAGGATGATCAGTGTCATGTGAAAAAATGTGAACAAATCCAACTAACAATATGATGACAAATACAATCATAGTCAAGAAGAATATGCAACCAATGCTCTTTTTGAGGATAAGGTTGAACCACAATCTAAGAGGTCAATATTCGACGGTGTATCAAATTCAAGTGACCATTCTTCCAACTATTAGAGGATGGATGATGATGAAGATGAGCATTAGAGGATGGATGCTGATGAAAAAGAGCATGAGAGGAATTTCTATGGCAGATCACCAAAGTGCACTGAGGATTATAGAAACTTTGTAAAAGAAAATTACCAAATCCAACATTTTGGTAATCGAAGGCAGCTTCATAATAAGAATGATGTATATGAAAAGGTTGTCAACAGAAAAGAATATCATAATCATGACTTTACAAATGAAAACCAAAGACTTTTTGATAGTTTGGTTCTAAAATAAAGGTTATTCAACCTTATTCAGCCTAGTAAGAGTTATAAAGGTAAAAGAAATCTATTTATGCAGAGTGTGCAGAGATCAAAACCATTTAAACAAATACTCTATGAAAACAATTTGATGATTAGGCGAAGCCTTTGAACAATGATAGAAGAATTAAATTTCACATCCATTCTAGACTCAAAACAAAAAATTCCTTCATTCACGTCCATGATAGAAATTATCCTCCATTCAGATCCATGATAAAAATTCTCTTCACAAGAGGCACTCCAAACTAAAAAAACATTGGAGATACGGCATCTGATGATATCTCCATTGATTAGGATAAAAAGTTAAAAACATTGCAACTCTAATGTTACCTGCTTTCATATTCTTCTCACTAGGGTTGATATTTAAAGCTCAACATTTTAAGACAATTCTCACAGCAGGGGCCTAGAAAAAGTCGTGCAATATTATAAATTCCATTATAGTAGAAGAGCACAAACTATTATAAATACCATTATAACAGAAGAGCACAAACCTGATCATTTCATGCTGGAAGAAGTTAATTGTTCAAATGCAGCACATCCGCGTCTGCATATTCACAGCAGACTATTCAATCCTGCTTATTCTCCAATTCCTGGTGACGGTCAATTTCAGATTTGATCCCGTCTTTCTCCATTTTCGAGAAGTTAAACGGTCATAATTTGTCTCATCTCTGTCAACTGTTAGTTAGGCGAGGGATAAGCAGTTAGTTCAGGGACGGAAAAGTGATTTCTCTGTTAGTTTTGGGTGCAAAAGCAAATCGTCTTAGCTTGAATTTGTCTCATCTAATAAGGATGGGCGTAATAAGGATTGGTGCAAAAGAAACCAAAGAGAGCTTATCCGTTGAAGGAAAAAAGCAGTTAGTTCAGACTCCACAGAGGGAGATGCAAATTGTCTCATCTGCCAAGGGTTGGTTCAAAAGAGAAGGACTTTGATGATGAAGAAATGAACAGAGGAATTTCTATGGCAGTCCAAGTACACTTATGGTGTATAGAAACCTTGGGAATGAGGATTCCCAAAACCAGCATTTTCAAAAGAGAGGGACTTTGATGATGATGCTCTGGTTCAAAAGAGAGGGACTTTGATGATGAAGAAATGAGCAGAGGAATTTCTATGGCAGTCCAAGTACACTTATGGTGTATAGAAACCTTGGGAATGAGGATTCCCAAAACCAGCATTTTCAAAAGAGAGGGACTTTGATGATGAAGAAATGAGCAGAGGAATTTCTATGGCAGTCCGAGTACACTTATGGTGTATAGAAACCTTGGGAATGAGGATTCCCAAAACCAGCATTTTCAAAAGAGAGGGACTTTGATGATGATGCACTGGTTCAAAAGAGAGGGACTTTGATGATGAAGAAATGAGCAGAGGAATTTCTCTGGCAGTCCAAGTACACCAATGGTGTATATAAACCTTGGGAATGAGGATTTCCAAAGCCACCATTTTCAACAATCTTGTGATCAAAAGTAGCTTGAATGATAATGAGAAGGATGTCTATAAAAAGGTTGCCAATCGAAAATAGTATCATAGCAAATATTTTACAGATTAAAACAAAAGAATTCCTGATAGTCTTGCGTCTATAATAAGGGCTATCCAGCCTAGTAAGAGTTTACATCCAGCTTAGTAAGGGTTGTAAAGGTGAAGGGCATCGATTTACGCAGAGTGTGCTGCATGCAAAGATGAAACCCAATTTGATGATTGGGTGAAGCCTTTGAATGATGATAGAAGATTTAAATTTCAGACATTCTAGACTACAAACCAGATAGCTATTGTCCTCACAAGAGACACTCGAAACAAAAAAGCATTGGAGATACGGCATCTGATGGTAACTCTACTTCATTACGATACAAAGATGATAACTTACTGTTTTCTGCTGCCATTATCTTCTCACTGGGCTCCATAGCATGTTACTAATTCACTACAGCTTTAAATGAAAAGCTCAATATTTTAAAACAATTCCCATTAAGAGCATTAAAAAAAAGCCGTGCAGTACAATAAATTTCATCGTGGGAGAAGAGCAAAAACCTGGTCATTTCATACCACAAAGAAGTTCAGCAGTTCAGGTGTAGCATGCCCATGTCATCAATTCGCGACAGAGGCTTCAATCCTTCTTGTTCTGGTAGCAGGCAATTTCAGGTTTGATCTTCTCTATCTCCATTCTCGAGAAGTGAAACGATCATAACTTCAGTCGACTGTCACTCAACTGTTAGTTCAGGGAGGAAAAAGCAGTGAGTTCAGGGACAGAAAAGCAAAGGAAAAAGCAGTGAGTTCCTGGATGGAAAAGCTAAGAAAGGAAAAAAGCAGTGATTTCAGGGACGGAAAAGCGAAGAAAATTGACGGAAAAGCAAAGAGAAAAGCAGTGATTTGAGGAAGGGAAAAGCAATTTGCATCATCTACAAAGGGTTGAGAAAGGAGCGGTTGTTCTGTAAACTGAAGAGAAGAGCGCTTTTCTATCCGTTGAAAGGAAAAGCAGTGAGTAATAAGTTTATAGAGGGAACATAATTTGTCAAATTGCAACCCAGCCCGCTGCCTATTTCTATCCTTTGAAGCCCGTTGAAGGAAGCGGAAGTGGGAAAGTGCCTCTGCTTTACGGAATCGCTTACAGTCTGCCTGTCCGGTCTTTGTCTGAGTCCTGAGTTGAGTCTGTATGTAATAGGGAGGAGGGTGGAATGCACTGCACTGCTCTGGAGGCGAATTGGTTTCAAAAATTTACTCTGCTCTGCTTTAAAAGAAGCTTTACTGGACGTGGACGTGGACGTGGACGCGGTTGAGCTGCCTTCTGCACAAAGGAGATCCATGGTTTCTCTCAATAACGGTGTTGAGCTAACTTCTGCACAATGGATATCCATAGTTTCTCTGGATAACGGTATGTATGACTAGCTTGTTCTTTTAATTTATCTACTAATTTATTTAGAAACTTGATCTGCTATGTCCTGTCTAGTGCTTTCTAATTTCAAACACCTGTCAATCATAGTACTCATCATCGTACTTTATCATTTGCATTTGGCCTCTCATTACCTATCATTAATTATCCTAAAAATGAGAGACCCAGGTCACGTCTAACATAAATCTTTAAGATATCCGGCTCGATTTGATACTAAAGGGCATCCCTTTGTTTGAAATTTGAGTTTCACATGCATGTCGAGAGGTACAGTAGTGCTTAAAATGGAGTTTTTCTTCGTGAGCATAGGGATGGTCTTTTTGAGTTGTGCCTTCTATATATACTTTTAGAGAAACTCTGCCTATATATATTTTGTGTCTTCTATATATTTTTAGAGAAATATAAATATATATGAAAGTATGCCATGTATCATTATACATCAAGACAGCTATATGTCTAACAATGTTTGCATATTTGTTTATTTGTTTTTTGGTATTAGTTATTTTAAAGAACATAATAAATTGAGTTTATAATCCTATAATATAGAAAACTCTATTTAATATATATTAAAAGTGTTGTTTGCAAATATGTCATGCATCCACTTTTCAACCTTTGTCTTTAAACCTTTCTCATTCCAATTTTTATGAACTGGCAATATATTTATATGTTTTTGTTGATAATGTATATATATATATATATATATATATATATATATATATATATATATATATAATTGTATATGTTTTATTATTACTTTATATTTTTGAGGTTCTTATGTTAAATTATTTTCCAAAATTTATATATATTATGCCAAGGTATTAATATATTATAATACTTTTGTTTGTAGGTTTTAAATTGTAAATAGTGGATCATAAAGATTTTTCTCTTAGTCTATAACTAACTAATTAAACACATTAATGCTACTTTTCAAATTTACAAATATAACAACATATTAGTGATTACTATTTTGGATCTTGTTAAAATGTGGTGGTCTATTAGTTGAAAGGCTTA
>LPNX010719346.1:395768-411681 GCA_001517045.1 Pseudotsuga menziesii | reverse complement strand
TAGGTGATAAATTATTATCAATGAATAATGGTTATTGTGATAAGAGTTATGTATCAAGAGTAATAAGATTTAATGATATAAGGTTATGCAAGATAGTGGCTTTGGTTATAAGGTTTATCAATTGGTAGTAAAAAGCTTTAAGGGCTAGAGTTATAGATTTATAGGTTTATCTACGTTATATGAGTAAAGTGGTTATATAGGTTTGGACTTAGAGTACATAAGTTTGGGGTTAGAAATAAGGGGTTATAAATTATAGGGCTTTCAAGCTGTACAAGTATTTTATATTAGAGGTTATAGGTGATATGTATGATTACAATAAGAGATTAGGGGTTATATATTTTTTATTAGGTTTACATGGGTTAAGAATGATGATTGTTTTAGGAGTTAGCAATTACAGGGTTAATGGGTTAGGGGAAATAAGGGTTAGAGATGTTAAGTGTTAGGAGTCATATTAGTTAAGGGTTTTGGGAATTAGGAGTTTATAGGGGCCATGTAATAGATTTTATAGGGGTTTTGTGTTAAGAGTTAGAGGCTTTAGGGGTTAGGGATAAATATTGATAAATTTTGGAAGTTATACGTATTTGGGGTTATAAGTGTTTATTGGGGTTATATTAGATTTTGTAAGGGTTATTAGTTGATAGAAGTCAAAAGTGCTAGGGGTTATATTAAAGGTTATAAATGTCCAAGGTTAATATATGCTATATAATTTAGAGATAAAAGGTTACATGTGTTATATGAGTTAGGTGTGTGTTTATAATGGTTAGGTTTATAGGGTTAGGGGGTAAGGGATACTATATGCTAGCGGTTGACATGAGTTATATGGGTGGTCTGGGGTATGCATTATAGTAGTTAGGGTTTATAGATATTGTTTCCTTTGGATTAGAAGTTTGAAGCTATCGTGAGGGATATAATAGTTATGGATTAAAGATTATGGGTTATTAAGGTTATATTAAGGTTTGGTAGTTGAGTGAATTATATTAGGGGGTTATATCTAAGAGAATCTATATGGTCTAGTAGTTATGGGTCATATGAGATAGTAATTATAGGGGCTATACTAATAATGTGTTTGGAATGATAGGTTATATGTGTTAAAGGTCATAATGTTTAAGGATTAAAAGAGGTACGTGTATTAGGATCTATGCAATGGTAAAGGTTATAATATCAACGATTTAAAGGGTAGGGGTTAGAATGATTTTGTGCTGAAGCAGTTAGGTGTTATAAGGGTTAGGAGAATGATGATATATATGTGATATGATTCAAGGGTTGTGTCCTAGGGATTATATAAGTTAGGTGTTATGGTATATAAGGGATAGGAATTAATGTTTAGAGGGGTAGGTGTCGATGGTTATAATACAAATAAAGGTTTATAGGTTAATAGGGATTATAATACTAATTGAGGTGGTAAATAGGGTAATAAGTGTTAGGGGACACATAATTTAAGGGCTATAGGTTATGATATACGTATTAGTTTATGCACTAAAAAGGGTTAAATGGTAGAATTATTAGTTAAGAGTTAGGGGTCAAAGGAATTAGGGGTGAAATATTAAGGGCTATAAAATTGAGGGTTACACGAGTTAGGAATTAAAAGGGATAAAATTTTGTTTATATATGTATTTGGGATTAAGGTAAGGTATTTATAGTTGTATAGGTTAACTGTTAGTGGCTATATTGTTGAAGTGTTCATTTTTTAAGATTAGAGGGTTTAGATATTAAATTTTACTAAAGTTATGTATTAACTGTTATAATGCATGGTTAAAGGTTATATGGTTTATAGTGGTTATGGGCTATATATCTAATTGAAGTGATAATGGTTATAGGGAAATTAACGTAACAAATGAGGTAATTAAGGTTACGTGGTTATAATTTAAGACTTATCAAGCATAGTGATTAGAGTATATAAGGATTATAGATTAATTTAAGTGAATTGATGGGAACAAGGGGTTATAAGGGCAAGGGTTATAGAGGTGAAAGGTTCCCATGATTTGAGGATATTAGTGATCAGGGATATAAGGGTGTGCGGTAATGAGTTTTATATGGATTATAGGGGTTAGAGGGTATGGGCTTATAGTGGTTAGTTGTTACTAATGATATAGAAGTTAAGATATATAGCCCTATAGTGGTTTCGATCAAAATGAATTAGGGATTATAGAAGTTATATGATTTTTTTTCCTTTGGAAACAAAATATATATATTCAAAAGGAGAATATACATGTTTATGTTCTATGAGAACTCCTAATGAGCTCTTGGCTCTATTTCCTTGTGTTCAATACAATGAATAATTGACCCAATACAAAAACATGAAAAACTAAAATGATTCCCTACTTACTTTACAAGGGCCATACTACATACATTTCCACTAAGAGATGAAACGAAACAATTCATCCAAGAAAAAAAAAAGGTCAGAAGCGCACCTTAAGATCAAAGTTGGAACTCGATGGATGCTTAAAAGTTATATGAGTTAAAACAATATGGAACAATACAAGGAAAAGGTCCTTAAGCAGAGGTTATAGTGGATGATCATCTCAAAACGGCTCAAATATCTGTCACTAGTGAAGGCGCCTAGCTGGAGGTTTTAGCAGATTTTTTCTTCGGTGCGTCTATCACTATAAAGCACACTAG
This sequence comes from Pseudotsuga menziesii, assembly GCA_001517045.1. NCBI lineage: Eukaryota > Viridiplantae > Streptophyta > Pinopsida > Pinales > Pinaceae > Pseudotsuga > Pseudotsuga menziesii. The sequence goes on along the minus strand of LPNX010719346.1, from coordinate 409,062 downwards.
TGCATTTTCAAACAACACACCACGACCACCAAAAAAACATCATTGAAAAAAAATAATTTATGCGAGATGCGCAACAATATTCTAAAACCTTTGCAGTCCATTTTTTAAAACACAAAGCACTGACGCGTTATGTTTAAACTAACACGATGTACTATATTTTATTAAAAAACAAAACAATACCTTGTGTGTTATCTAAAAACCATGACACAATACATTACATAATAACCCACATCCCGGTGCATCAAATATAAGCTAACACACCGGGTTAATTTATTAAAAAACTCATTATACTTTATTTGAAACCCTGAACATTGTGTGTTAACTAGACATAAATTCCCCTGTGCATGTGATATATTATAATGCATTAGTTCGTATTTCATAAGAAAATTAAAAACATTAAATTTGATTTAAAAACTTGAAGGCAGTGCAGTTAAAATAAACCGTACCGATGTGCCCAAATGTTGGGCGCATCAAAACAAGGTTTTATAAAAAAAAAATTACCGCATCGTCAAAATCATTTTTACCCCTCTACAATGCGTCTAATCCATCTGCATTGGTGTTGTTCATCACCCACCTAGACGCCTTGCTACATGTGCTCATTCCACCTATTGCTGACTCATTGCTCATTTTTATTGGTTGCTGACTTGGGTTTGAATTTTGCCAAATGGTGGGGAAAAATTAAAATTATCCATACATATCTAGGATGCCTCCCTGATGCATGGTTCAACATGTAAATTAATTCTTACTTGATAATTTAAATTTTTAGCGAATCATTTTTTTAAGTTAAGCCATAATTTGCTATTTCTATAAAAAAAATTAAAAATTGTGCGATGTGTCCGAGCCATTAGGCCTGGACCAGCCCACGGTGCACTCTATAAAATGTTTTAGGGCACACCACAAGAAGTGTGAGCTAAACAACTCGAACGCACCACATAACAAGTGTGATACGCTTTCGTAGTGCACCGTCATAACATAAACTGTATTTTAAAAATTATAAACTAATAAGCGATGTGTTTTGTACACATAAGCACACCAAAATTACGGTTCTCTTACATGTACCGAACGCACCAGGAAACATTAACAAGACAAATTGAAAAAAATATATATCGTGCTTTTAGTTCACATCAGTGCACCATTGGGGGTGTGTTGACGTGGAATAAAGGCACCATTGTAGGAACCTCTAACAGTGCTACTAGTGCATGTGAGTGCACTGATATTTGGTGATATGACATTTGGTAGAATTACCGTGAACACATTCCCCATCAACCATAAATTAAATGAATTGCGGTGCTTTTACATCACGCCAATGCACATAAAATGGTGTGTTGACATGGCATAGATGCACTGACCACTAGAATTTAATATTTTCCTAGGAACTAAAAAAACATAATTAAACAATGCTCCTATTTCATGTCATCACACTGGTTTTCAGTGCTATGATGTGTTGTAGTCACACTGTCGACACATTCCCTATCAATTATAAAATGAAGTAGAGCACCATTTACAGTGATCTGACTTGTTTGTGAAGCATTGATTCCTACACATTAATAATTTCTCGTATCATAAAAAATCGAATACAATGGTGCTCCTAGTGCATGTCAGTGCACCGATTCTCGGTGCTTTGGCATGAAGTAACTATACCATGATCATATTATCCATTATTTATAAATTTAAATAAACTGCGATGCATCCAATTTAAGTAAGAACATTGTTTATGGGGCTTTTACTATTACAGATGCACCACTAACTCCAAATTTAAAATTGCACTATATCTTAAAAATCATAATTAAATGGTGCTCGTAGTGAATGTCAGTGCACCCATGTTCAGTGCGCTGACATGCCATAGGTGCATCATTAACGCAAATTTAAAAATGTACCGATGTGTGTGTATTATAGCGCACTAGATTGACAATAAAATTTAAAATTTATAGAAATGTATTAGCGGTACATTGTGTTATTTTATCACACTAAAGACATTGCTTAAAAAGTCAAAGTGCACTGCATGCGATGAGTTAGTATTATATGGGTACATTGCGAGTCAGTTTTTTACAAAATAATTAATATTTGATTTGAGTAGATATAATTCTCATATAATGCTTTTATATGTATGTTGATGAGACGAATTGATGTTATATGTGAAATAGAGATGTCAGCGTTGTTAGGTTAGGTAACGATGGGAAGCACAAGTTGACCAGTATAACTTTGAGAGAGAGTGGGAGGCTATGGAGAGGGAGAGACATTTATACTCTCGTCCCATTACTCCATAGACGTGAGACCTATTGAGAGTTGTTAGCCTCCTCAAATTCTATGATGAGGTGACATCACTTAATGGGAACAATACATTCTTCACTTAGTTGATCGCACACTAGGATCATCATAGGAAGGCATTTTGGGTTGGTCCTTATTAGTGGTTCCAACCCACTAATGAGGACATATACTTTATCATTGGTCTCTCTAAGAGAGGTGAGGATTTTCCTCAGTTCCCTGAGGTTCCAGCTGGAGCTATAACATCGACTCAACTAGTATACTTTCATAGATATGTTGATCCCAACATTGTCGACCCTGCTTCGTTTCAGGTCAGGGGTTGGAAACTTTCCATTATTTATTTTGGTAGAGAGGATATGAGGTGTCTCTCTTTGTTGGTGACAACCATCGTGCATCTCACGAGTGACGGGAAGTGCATTAGCTACCCTCTATTATATTATGTTGATTCTTTAGTGCATGAATATAGATGTGTTAGGTGGTATGCTATTTTTTTACAACAGTTTTGTTATGATCTTATTTGATGTCACACGTCTATTAGTGAGAGGAAAAATTTCCCTTTCGGCTTAGAGTTTTTTTGTCTATTTTTTTGAGAGATTTTTTATCCCAAGCCATCTTTTGATCGACTCTCCTAGGTTGTTGATAGATGTGTGTATGCACATGTGGAGGAAGATGATGCCCAATAGGGGGCAGTCAAACTTTCCATCTAGGATCACTGCGAAGGTGCTCAAGATGATAAGTGGTGAGTATGAGCCTCGATTAGACATGGTTGCATATCCATACACGATCTTGAGTTGGAGAGTGTGTCTCAACATCTTCTTCACCCAAGGCAAGCCACTAGATGATAGAGGTAAATTTAACGTTATGTTTAAATTAATTTAGTTGCATTTTATTCACTTTATACTTAATGCAATTGAAATATATTTTAAATTGTTATATTAAATTAATGTTTAATGAAATTATTTAATTATTATTGTGCGCTATATATTTTACATATATTAGGACATTTGATGGTGATGTGTCCCCTCCTCCAACCTAGGATGAGGAGGATATGGAGATGGATGATCATCTTGAGGTGCCCCCGTCAGCCAGACCTAAGGTTCAACACATGCCACGTGAGAGGTTCTGACAAGACATCGTAGATAGGCTCGCTAGGTTGTTGAAAGATCGAGGGGTAACTTGTCATGTATGGGTGAGATACATTATGAGGGACCCTAGCCTCATAGAGTTATGGAGGATGCTTTCTCTAGGTATCAAGAAATTTATGCAACACATTTTTTTTGCTTGCGATCATTTAGATGTTATCCCTCGTGACAATTCATCGTTAGATGAAGGCGATGTTCCTTGACCTCCTAGACCACGTCCTTCTCCATTAACTGCTTCGACTGGTGATGTAGCCTCCATATCCTGTGCACCTACTCCTCCTCCTCTATGTTTGAAATTTCCTCCACCTCCTCCTCCACCTCCATCGACTCCTTCATCATCTCTTGTAGTCCTACTCAACCTTCCTCCCTTCCCTACTTCATCATCTCCTCTACTCTTACTCTACCGACCTACCTATATTATTGATCAAACCAACCATCCACCATTTCATGCTCCAGTCAGCCATATTACATAGATGCTCAGAGGAGGCCGTATGATTCATCTTGATGGAGCTATCCATTCTTCTCTAGTATGAACTCATTTATTTTCTGACAAATGTATTAACCCCTTTGGATCTATTGGTGTGGGTTTTGCTTCCTCTAGCTCTACTGGTAGATGTGTTGATACTACCTCTGGCTTTATTGGTGGAAGTGACAATGCCTCTAGCTCTAGTCGGAGAGATAATGATGATGCCTTTGGCGGAGGTGGATTGTATATTTCATAGCAGTTATTGAACTGGAGATATATTATATTTGGCATATTGTACCATCACTTTGATGTTATATATGGTCATATATATATACACACACACTGCATTTTCATGTTTATGTTGATGTCAATTTTTATGTTGATGGTGATGTGTTTTATATTTGTTAAGTGATGAAAGATCATGATGATGGCATGTTTATGTTTATTGTTAGATGTGTTATAGATGATGTTTAAATATGTTATCTGAATATGTAACATAATGTTTATGATGGTACGTTTATGCTTATATTTATTTTTATGTTAATGATGGTATGACGGTGCTTATTTTTATGTTTGTTAGATGCTAACAATGATAATAATGGTATGTTTATATTTATGTCATGAAAATGATGATGATCTAGGTATCTTTATGTTTATGCTTATGGTCATGCTTATGTTTATGTTAATGATGGCATGCTCATAATTTTTATGTTTGTCAGGTGTTGAAAATGATGATTATTGTATGCTTATGTAAAAGAACTTTGTACTATTCAAAATCACGTGGGTCTTTAAATCACTAAATATTTTAGTCGACAAATACATCACAATTTGCATTGTAAATTATGTTATAAAACAAGTATGACTCAACAAGTTTTCAAAGCATTAGAAAGTTTTCAAAGTTTTAAAAATTTTAACATCCTTTGAGGCATTTTTAATATGAAATAATTCTTGATTTGAGAATAACTTACATATAGTTAACACTCATAAACATAACATATCAACTATCACTACAACATAAGTCAATATTTTAGACCTTTGTAAATAAAGTTATTGGGTTTTTAATTTTGGTCAAAATTTTAGCATTCTTTGGACCATTTTTCATATTAAATACTTTCAATCTATTTTTTTTACAATTTGCAGTTTGGTTTCATATATAGGTTGATATATTGGTCAAAAAATGAATTTGAAAGTATAGTTGGTTGTTAGGTCATCATAAATGTGAAAATATGGATTGGAGTAGTGGTCATTGAAAATGTGGAAAAATGTTTCAAGTATCTTAATATAGGTTAATTTTTCTTTTGCATAATATAATTAAATTAAATATTTTTATGAATTTTGTATTGATAGTGGATGAAGTTGTGGCGACTCTATGATTTATGATTGTTGTATAATTTGACATAATGCCATGTTTATAATTTTTCTTTAGTTTGTCACGGTATTATGTTTATGTAATAATAATTTTTATTTTGTTTTCATAGTGTTCTCATATAATTTGTATGGATGTTATAATTCTTGTAATTTTCTCAATAATGTAGAAAAATTTGTCATAATAATATACTTATACAGTAATATTTTTTGTTGCAATTTACGAAATAATATATAATGATTTTTAATAAGGAAAATAAGTCTTCATCTTACAATGTTATGTGTGACTTAAATATTCAGATGATAAACATAATTTAATCATTTTTTTATAATTGTAACCAAACATCATAGCAACAAGTCAAGTATCAACATGTAATATTATTATAATATATGAATGAATGTGAACATCACAAAAGAAATGTAAATATGAACATCAATATGACCTATCAATGTATCATTCAAGATTTTTATACTTTGACAATAACCCACTTCACAAAGACAAATATCAATGCTCAAAGAACAACATTTTATCTAAAATGTAAACCCAAAAGTTGCATTCTCCAAACTTATTATTATTAATCATGATCTTCATTATATAATATAACATTAGTCCACATTAAAGGAACACATTTGATACCATATAAAACATTTTGATGATTTACGATGAGTGTTCCTTTGGATTATGTTAAGTGTTTCCTTGAGAATTAATGAGTATGGATTATGTTGAGAATTAATGAATATCTCTTTGATGGTTAAGGTGAAGTATTGATATCCATTTTTTTTTTGTGTGTGTGATCTTGATTTGTTTAACCTCTCTAAAGGTCATGTTCCCAAGACCCATGCTAACTAAGGTCAAATGATGGGATAACCCATCAACAATGAAACTTGAAATGCATATAGATATGGATATGGATATTCCAAATATAGGATTTAAAAACATATTGTTTGTTACTTTTAATTATTATCTCGTATAAAATTTAAAAGATATACATATTTTATTCTTGCCATAGATTTGTTTTTCCTTAAGGATATATATATGTGTTGAAGTATCTAAAATATAAAATTTAAGTGTCTAAGTATATATTCATTAAATTGATCATGTTATTCAAATAAAAGTATAAGTTGAATTTACAACAAAATAAATATGATTAACATTAATGACAATTTGTACTTTAATTAGTTGATTATGATCCAGTTGTAACAACACAATAAATTAATGACAAAACCCACACTACAATGAACTTAATGGAAAGCAAGAAACATCATCTCTAAATGGAGAATAACATACAATCACTAATTACTTGATAGACATGAAACATATTTCACATCATACTTGTTGTTAACAAACTCAATTTGTTTAATACTGCATCCAATAATCAACTTTCCATTTCCACCATCATAACATGAAGAATAGTAAATCAAAGATAACAATAAAAAAATGATATATCGATCTATAAATGATGAAATAAAACATGTACATATCACTCTCTGTTGCCATCACCACCATTATCTTCCTTGGTTGGAATGATAACATTGTTGTTCTGAAAACATATTTAGATCTAGAGACATGTCTTAATATGAACCACCAACATTTATCCAACACATCCAGGTAAAAAAACACTTGGTTGCAGTGTCTTGGAAAAACATTGCCCCTCCTCCTCTCCCTACTGCCCCTCCACCTCCTGCTTCTACTCCGCCCACCTCCGCTTCGCCACCTCCTCCCCCTTTCGCCGCCTCCCTCCTTCGGATTGCTCAAAACGAGAGCCACTTTCAGAACAAAGCCCCGAACATCTACAAGATTTTCTACAGGTTGAAGACCGGCAGAATCTCATCAAGCTCTATCCGATCCATCATTCATCCAGAGTATGACCCCACTATACCCCGCAGCTATTTTTATGGGGCATCTCAAGGGAAGCCAGGACTCAGCAGGGATGGAGAGTGGCCCTTACTTCCAACAGGAGAGAGATTATCTTTTAAGCTGGGACTTGGCAAAGCCACCAACTACAGAGCATAACTCATTGCAGTTAGCACTTTGCTTGAAATTCCTTGGGTGTTTGGCATCAAAGCTGTGGCAGTCTACGGAGACTCTTAGGTGGTACTATGATGGCTTTCAGGTAACACCAGCGACATTGGCAATTATCATCAAGCAACGGTAAGACAGTTCAAGCATTGATTTCAAATTTCTATTTGTTTTCACATATCTACATAAACATGGAGTTAAATAAAGAAGCAGGTCAGCTAAAGATATGGGCCGTTTCAGTCACTGCAGGTAGCTTACAGATTGAGCACTCAAAGGAGGGACTCCCCCTTCTTCCAAGACATTATTTTAACTAATTAGAAGAGGTGAAGCTATTTACCTAAGTAGCCCCTCTCAATTTCTCTTGATATTTTGCATGTTTTTAAGCCTCAATTTCTCTTGATATTAGGGTGAGCTGTTCTCTAATGACTAAACAGAGCACTCTCAGCAAAAATTTGGATGACTCTATACATGTATTGGTCAATATCTTTGAAATAGTCGCTGAGCGATATGGAACACTGTGATATCTACAAATCAATCTTTGTATCAGGCCTAGCAGCTATATATAATTACTCTCTGTAAATAAGATGAGTAACTTTTTTACATTTGAAAAAAAGAAAGAAAATTGTGTATAACTACTGAAATTTGAATTTATAGGGATAAAAAGATGTTAACATTATTTTCGTGTAATAAACAAATGAAATTTTAGTTTATTTTAACCAATTATATATCACAACTGAGATCCTCCAAAGTTTCTATAATGCCTCAAAAAGATCTTTGATATGAACAGTGTTCATACCCTGAGCCATACTAAACAATTAAAAAGCAGAAGCACCATTAAATCTGATCAGAACCATGTCTAGAACATATTTTGACAGGAATCTCTTTCGCATAGTTAAATAAAGAGTAAAATCAAGTTACCTTCATATGGAGACTGAGAAGGTCCAAGAATCATCACATTGAAGTATCGCATTTTGTCCTCCGAAGGAGATGCGCTGATTCCAGGACCCAGGATCACATAAATGCCATGTCAAAGGAAATGAAAATTAATAGTATTAATTCCACAACTTGTTCCACTGAATGATTTTCTATTATCAAGGTTCCCTTGCGACACTGTAATCAAAACTTATGGCTATTGTAAGTCAATTTTGTAGAAAAACTTTTTGCACTGCCATCTGCTAATTAATTCTAGTGTCTAAATAAATGGCAATTAACATAAGTGGTGAGCTATGTATTGTATGATGAGACTCTCTTTCTTTTGTTATTTGTTATTTTATTGCTCAACGGATTCAAAATTACCATTGCTTGAATTCAACAATCGTAATAGATTCCTATTAAAAACTTGTGTAATAGTTCTAATTTTGAAACTTGAGTAGAATAATTGGGAGATCAAGATTCTTGGTCAAAGGATGATCAGTGTCATGTGAAAAAATGTAAACAAATCCAACGAACAATATGATGACAAATACAATCATAGTCAAGAAGAATATGCAACCAATGCTCTTTTTGAGGATAAGGTTGAACCACAATCTAAGAGGTCAATATTGGACGGTGTATCAAATTCAAGTGACCATTCTTCTAACTATTAGAGGATGGATGATGATGAAGATGAGCATTAGAGGATGGATGCTGATGAAAAAGAGCATGAGAGGAATTTCTATGGCAGATCACCAAAGTGCACTGAGGATTATAGAAACTTTGTAAAAGAGAATTACCAAATCCAACATTTTGGTAATCGAAGGCAGCTTCATAATAAGAATGATGTATATGAAAAGGTTGTCAACAGAACAGAATATCATAATCATGACTTTACAAATGAAAACCAAAGACTTTTTGATAGTTTGGTTCTAAAATAAAGGTTATTCAACCTTATTCAGCCTAGTAAGAGTTATAAAGGTGAAAGAAATCTATTTATGCAGAGTGTGCAGAGATCAAAACCATTTACATTACTACTCTATGAAAACAATTTGATGATTAGGCGAAGCCTTTGAACAATGATAGAAGAATTAAATTTCACATCCATTCTAGACTCGAAACAAAAAATTCCTTCATTCACGTAGATGATAGAAATTATCCTCCATTCACATCCATGATAAAAATTCTCCTCACAAGAGGCTCTCCAAACAAAAAACACATTGGAGATACGGCATCTGATGATATCTCCACTGATTAGGATAAAAAGTTAAAAACATTGTAACTCTAATGTTACCTGCTTTCATATTCTTCTCACTAGGGTTGATATTTAAAGCTCAATATTTTAAAACAATTCTCACAGCAGGGGCCTAGAAAAAGTTGTGCAATATTATAAATTCCATTATAGCAGAAGAGCACAAACTATGATAAATGCCATTATAAGTTATAACAGAAGAGCACAAACCTGATCATTTCATGCTGGAAGAAGTTCATTGTTCAAATGCAGCACATCCGCGTCTGCATATTCACAGCAGACTATTCAATCCTGCTTATTCTCCAATTCCTGGTGACGGTCAATTTCAGATTTGATCCCGTCTTTCTCCATTTTCGAGAAGTCAAACGGTCATAATTTGTCTCATCTCTGTCAACTGTTAGTTAGGCGAGGGATAAGCAGTTAGTTCAGGGACGGAAAAGTGATTTCTCTGTTAGTTTTGGGTGCAAAAGCAAATCGTCTTAGCTTGAATTTGTCTCATCTAATAAGGATGGGTGTAATAAGGATTGGTGCAAAAGAAACGAAAGAGAGCTTATCCGTTGAAGGAAAAAAGCAATTAGTTCAGACTCCACAGAGGGAGATGCAAATTGTCTCATCTGCCAAGGGTTGGTTCAAAAGAGAGGGACTTTGATGATGAAGAAATGAACAGAGGAATTTCTATGGCAGTCCAAGTACACTCATGGTGTATAGAAACCTTGGGAATGAGGATTCCCAAAACCAGCATTTTCAAAAGATAGGGACTTTGATGATGATGCTCTGGTTCAAAAGAGAGGGACTTTGATGATGAAGAAATGAGCAGAGGAATTTCTCTGGCAGTCCAAGTACACTTATGGTGTATATAAACCTTGGGAATGAGGATTCCCAAAGCCACCATTTTCAACAATCTTGTGATCAGAAGTAGCTTGAATGATAATGAGAAGGATGTCTATAAAAAGGTTGCCAATCGAAAATAGTATCAAATAGTATCATAGCAAATATTTTACAGATGAAAACAAAAGAATTCCTGATAGTCTTGCGTCTATAATAAGGGCTATCCAGCCTAGTAAGAGTTTACATCCAGCTTAGTAAGAGTTGTAAAGGTGAAGGGCATCTATTTACGCAGAGTGTGCTGCATGCAAAGATGAAACCCAATTTGATGATTGGGTGAAGCCTTTGAATGATGATAGAAGATTTAAATTTCAGACATTCTAGACTACAAACCAGATAGCTATTGTCCTCACAAGAGACACTCGAAACAAAAAAGCATTGGAGATACGGCATCTGATGGTAACTCTACTTCATTACGATACAAAGATGATAACTTACTGTTTTCTGCTGCCATTATCTTCTCACTGGGCTCCATAGCATGTTACTGATTCACTACAGCTTTAAATGAAAAGCTCAATATTTTAAAACAATTCCTCTTAAGAACATTAAAAAGAAGCCGTGCAGTACAATAAATTTCATCGTGGCAGAAGAGCAAAAACCTGGTCATTTCATACCACAAAGAAGATCATAAGTTCAGGTGTAGCATGCCCATCTCTATCAATTCGCGGCAGAGGCTTCAATCCTTCTTGTTCTGGTAGCAGGCAATTTCAGGTTTGATCTTCTCTATCTCCATTCTCGAGAAGTGAAACGATCATAACTTCAGTCGACTGTCGCTCAACTGTTAGTTCAGGGAGGAAAAAGCAGTGAGTTCAGGGACAGAAAAGCAAAGGGAAAAGCGGTGAGTTCCTGGATGGAAAAGTCAAGAAAGGAAATTAGCAGTGAATTAAGGGACGGAAAAGCGAAGAAAATTGACGGAAAAGCAAAGAGAAAAGCAGTGATTTGAGGAAGGGAAAAGCAATTTGCATCGTCTACAAAGGGTTGAGAAAGGAGCGGTTGTTCTGTAAACTGAAGAGAAGAGCGCTTTTCTATCCGTTGAAAGGAAAAGCAGTCAATAATAAGTATAGAGAGGGAACATAATTTGTCTCAATTGCAACCGCCGCCTATTCCTATCCTTTGAAGCCCGTTGAAGGAAGCGGAAGTGGGAAAGTGCCTCTGCTTTACGGAATCACTTACTGTCTGTCTGTCTGGTCTTTGTCTGAGTCCTGAGTTGAGTCTGTATGTAATAGGGAGGAGGGTGGACTGCACTGCACTGCTTTGGAGGCGAATTGGTTTCAAAAATTTACTCTGCTCTGCTTTAAAACAAGCTTTACTGGACGTGGACGTGGTTGAGTTGCCTTCTGCACAAAGGAGATCCATGGTTTCTCTCAATAACGGTGTTGAGCTAACTTCTGCACAATGGATATCCATGGTTTCTCTGGATAAGGTTATGTATGACTAGCTTGTTCTTTTAATTTATCTACTCATTTATTTAGAAACTTCATCTGCTATGTCCTGTCTAGTGCTTTCTAATTTCAAACACCTGTACATCATAGTACTCATCATTAACATACAATTATATCGAATCCTTGTGGATGACTTTATTACCTTTAGTTACCCGTACCTGGCTTTGAACATTGTTGGCCTAAAGAAGTGTATGCCTCATGGATGAATTCTCTAATGCAGCCTACTGTTGTTGGGATGAACCCCGTTGCACCTCATGGTGGCCCTGAAACTGTTTCACCTATCACCCACAGCTGGCTTTGAACATCTTTGGCGTGAAGAAGAGTACTTTCGAGATGTAATTTGTGGGTTCAGGAGGACCCTTGAGTGGGTAGACCAAGTTAATTTTATGCCGCTCTGAGGTAATAGATCTGGTAATGTTCTACATTGATTCGATGTGTCTCAGGTATTAGATCTGGTTGTGTTCTACATAGATTCGATGGGAGTCTAATTCGCTTGGTTAGATTCGCTTGGTTAGCCAAGCCCAAACCTCTGTTAGTCACTTTAGCCTAAAAACTGTGAAGTCTCTTAACCCTAAAAATGAAGAGACCCAGGTCGCGTCTAACATAAATCTTTAAGATATCCGGCTCGATTTGATACTACAGGGCATCCCTTTGTTTGAAATTTGAGTTTCACATGCATGTCGAGAGGTACAGTAGTGCTTAAAATGGGTTGTTTCTTCGTGAGCATAGGGATGGTCTTTTGAGTTGTGCCTTCTATATATACTTTTAGAGAAACTCTGCCTATATATATTTTTAGAGAAATATAAATATATATGAAAGTATGCAATGTATCATTATACATCGAGACAGTTATATGTTTATTTGTTTTTTGGTATTAGTTATTTTAAAGAACATAATAAATTGAGTTTATAATCCTATAAAATTGAAAACTCAATTTAATATATATTAAAAGTGTTGTTTGCAAATATGTCATGCATCCACTTTTCAACTTTTGTCTTTAAACCTTTTTCATTCCAATTTTTATGCACTATATTTATATGTTTTTGTTGATAATGTTTAAAAATATAAATATTTTATATATATAATTGTATATGTTTTATTATTACTTTAGATTTTTGAGGTTTTTATGTGAATTTATTTTCCAAAATTTATATATATTATACTAAGGTACTAATATATCATAATACTTCTGTTTGTAGGTTTTAAATTGTAAATAGTGGATCATTAAGATTTTTCTCCTAGCCTATAACTATCTAATTAAACACATTAATACTACTTTTCAAATTTACAAATATAACAACAGATTAGTGATTACTCTTTTGGATCTTGTTAAAATATGGCGGTCTATTAGTTGAAAGGCTTAGTGGTGTTTAACTTGCATCTAAGTTTAAAAGAATATGCATCAATTTATTGAGGAGTCAGAGGAGGAGGTTGAGATTGAGGGGAAGGGGAGGGAGAGGGGGAGGTAGGGGCGGAGGAGTAGGCAAAGGAGGGGGCGGAGGAGGAGTAGTTGGAGTAGGAGGGAGGAGAAAGAATAACAAGAGG
>LPNX010719346.1:335672-394683 GCA_001517045.1 Pseudotsuga menziesii | reverse complement strand
TAGGTGATAAATTATTATCAATGAATAATGGTTATTGTGATAAGAGTTATGTATCAAGAGTAATAAGATTTAATGATATAAGGTTATGCAAGATAGTGGCTTTTTTTATAAGGTTTACCAATTGGTAGTAAAAAGGTTTAAGGGCTAGAGTTATAGATTTATAGGTTTATCTGTGGTATATGAGTAAAGTGGTTATATAGGTTTGGACTTAGAGTACATAAGTTTGGGGTTAGAAATAAGGGGTTATAAATTATAGGGCTTTCAAGCTATACAAGTTTTTTATATTAGAGGTTATAGGTGATATGTAGGATTACAATAAGAGATTAGGGGTTATATATTTTTTATTAGGTTTACATGGGTTAGAATGATGATTGTTTTAGGAGTTAGCGATTACAGGGTTAATGGGTTAGGGGAAATAAGGGTTAGAGATGTTAAGTGTTAGGAGTCATATTAGTTAAAGGTTTTAGGAATTAGGAGTTTATAGGGGTTATGTGTTAAGAGTTGGAGGTTTTAGGGGTTAGGGATAAATATTGATAAATTTTGGAAGTTATACGTATTTGGGGTTATAAGTGTTTATTGGGGTTATATTAGATTTTGTAAGGGTTATGAGTTGATAGAGGTCAAAAGTGCTAGGGGTTATATTAAAGGTTATAAATGTCCAAGGTTTATATATGCTATATAATTTAGAGATAAAAGGTTACATGTGTTATATGAGTTAGGTGTGTGGTTATAATGGTTAGGTTTATAGGGTTAGGGGGTAAGGGATACTATATGCTAGCGATTGATAGGAGTTATATTGGTGATATGGGGTATGCATTATAGTAGCTAGGGTTTATAGATATTGTTTCCTTTGGATTAGAAGTTTGAATCTATAGTGAGGGATATAATAGATATGGATTGAAGATTATGGGTTATCAAGGTTATATTAGGGATTGGTAGTTGAGTGAATTATATTAGCGGGTTATATCTAAGAGAATCTATATGGTTTAGTAGTTATGGGTCATATGAGGTAATAATTATAGGGTCTGTACTAATAATGTGTTTGGAATGATAGGTTATATGTGTTAAAGGTCATAATGTTTAAGGATTAAAAGAGGTACATGTATTAGGATCTATGCAATGGTAAAGGTTATAATACCAACGATTTAAAGAGTAGGGGTTAGAATGATTTTGTGCTGAAGCAGTTAGGTGTTATAAGGGTTAGGATAATGAGGATATATATATGTGTTATGATTCAAGGGTTGTGTCGTAGGGATTATATAAGTTAGGTGTTATGGTCTATAAGGGTTAGGAATTGATGTTTAGAGGGGTAGGTGTTGATGGTTATAATAGAAATAAAGGTTTATAGGTTAATAGGGATTATAATACTAATTGAGGTGGTAAATAGGGTAATAAGTGTTAGGGGACACATAATTTAAGGGCTATAGGTTATGATATATGTATTAGTTTATGCACTACAAAGGATTAAATGGTAGAATTATTAGTTAAGAGTTAGGGGTCAAAGGAATTAGGGGTCAAATACTAAGGGCTATAAAATTGAGGGTTGCACGAGTTAGGAATTGAAAGGGATAAGATTTTGTTTATATATGGATTAGGGATTAAGGTAAGGTATTTATAGTTGTAAAGATTAATTGTTAGTGGCTATATTGTTTAAGTGTTTATTTTTAAAGATTAGAGGGTTTAGATATTAAATTTTACTAAAGTTATGTATTAACTGTTATAATGCATGGTTAAAGGTTATATGGTTTATAGTGGTTATGGGCTATATATCTAATTGAAGTGATAATGGTTATAGGGAAATTAATGTAACAAATGAGGTAATTAAGGTTACGTGGTTATAATTTAAGACTTATCAAGCATAGTGCTTAGAGTATATAAGGATTATAGATTACTTTAAGTGAATTGATGGGAACAAGAGGTTATAAGGGCAGGGGTTATAGAGGTTAAAGGTTCCCATGGTTTGAGGATATTAGTGATCAGGGATATAAGGGTGTGTGGTAATGAGTTTTATATGGATTATAGGGGTTAGAGGGTACGAGATTATAGTGGTTAGTTGTTACTAATGATATAGAAGTTAAGATTTATAGGCCTATAGTGGTTTCGATCAAAATGAATGAGGGATTATAGAAGTTATATTATTTTTTTTCCTTTGGAAACAAAATATATATATTCAAAATGAGAATATACATGTTTATGTTCTATCAGAACTCCTAATGAGCTCTTGGCTCTATTTCCTTGTGTTCAATACAATGAATAATTGACCCAATACAAAAACATGAAAAACTAAAATGATTCCCTACTTACTTTACAAGGGCCATACTACATACATTTCCACTAAGAGATGAAATGAAATAGTTCATCCAAGAAAAAAAAAGGTCAAAAGCGCACCTTAAGATCAAAGTTGGAACTCGATGGATGCTTAAAAGTTATATGAGTTAAAACAATATGGAACACTACAAGGAAAAGATCCTTAAGCAGAGGTTATAGAGGATGATCATCTCAAAAGGGCTCAAATATCTGTCACTAGCGAAGCCACCTAACTGGAGGTTTTAGTGGATTTTTTCTTTGGTGCGTTTATCACTATAAAGCACACTAGTGCATTTTCAAACAACACACCATGACCACCAAAAATCATGTTGCACCACCAAAAAAACATCATTGAAAAAAATAATTTATGCGAGATGTGCAACAATATTCTAAAACCTTTGCGGTCCATTTTTTAAAACACAAAGCACCGACGTGTTATGTTTAAACTAACACGCTGTACTATATTTTATTAAAAAGCAAAACAATACCTTGTGTGTTATCTAAAAACCATGGCACAATACATTACATAATAACCCACATCCCGGTGCTTCAAATATAAGCTAACACACCAAGTTAATTTATTAAAAAACTCATTATACTTTATTTGAAACCCTGAACATTGTGTGTTAACTAGACATAAATTCCCCAGTGCGTGTGATATAATATAATGCATTGGTTCATATTTCACAAGAAAAATAAAAACATTAAATTTGATTTAAAAACTTGAAGGTAGTGCAGTTAAAATAAACCGTACTGGTGTGCCCAAATGTTGGGCGCATCAAACAGGGTTTTATAAAAAAAAAATTACCGCATCGTCAAAATCATTTTTACCCCTCTACAATGCGTCTAATCCATCTGCATTGGTGTTGTTCATCACCCACCTAGACGCCTTGCTACATGTGCTCATTCCACATGTTGCTAATACATTGCTCATTTTTATTGGTTGCTGACTTGAGTTCGAATTTTTCCAAATGGTGGGGAAAAATTAAAATTATCCATACATACCTAGGATGCCTCCTTGATGCATGGTTCAACATGTAAATTAATTCTTACTTGATAATTTAATTTTTTAGCGAATCATTTTTTTAAATTAAGCCATAATTTGCTATTTCTATAAAAAAATTAAAAATTGCACAGTGTGTCCGAGCCATTAGGCCTGGACCAACCCACGGTGCACTCTATAAAATGTTTTAGGGCACACCACAAGAAGTGTGAGCTAAACAACTCGAACGCACCACATAACCAGTGTGCTACGCTTTCGTAGCACACCGCCATAACATAAACTGTATTTTCAAAATTATAAACTAATAAGCAATGTGTTTTGTACACATAAGCACACCGAAATTACGGTTCTCTTACGTGTACCGAACGCACCAGGAAACATTAAAAAGACAAATTGAAAAAATATATATATCGTGCTTTTAGTTCACATCAGTGCACCATTGGGGGTGTGTTGATGTGGAATAAAGGCACCGTTGTAGGAACCTCTAATGGTTCTACTAGTGCATGTCAGTGCACTGATATTCGATGCTATGACATTCGATAGGATTACCATGAACACATTCCCCATCAACCATAAATTAAATGAATTGTGGTGCTTTTACATCACGCCAGTGCTCATAAAATTGTGTGTTGACATGGTATAGATACACTGACCACTAGAATTTAATATTTTCCTAGGAACTAAAAAATAATAATTAAACAATGCTCCTATTTCATGTCATCACACTGGTTTTCGGTGCTATGATGTGTTGTAGTCACACCGTTGACACATTCCCTATCAATTATAAAATGAAGTAGACTGTGGTGCTTTTAGATGAAGTAAGAGCACCATTACAGTGATCTGACTTGTTTGTGAAGCACTGATTCCTACACATTAATAATTTCTCGTATCATAAAAAAACAAATACAATGGTGCTCCTAGTGCATGTCAGTGCACCAATTCTCGGTGCTCTAGTGTGAAGTAACTACACCATGATCACATTATCCATTATTTATAAATTTAAATAAACCGCGGTGCATCCAATTTAAGTAAGAACATTATTTATGGGGCTTTTACCATTACAGATGCACCGCTAACTCCAAATTTAAAATTGTACTATATCTTAAAAATCATAATTAAATGGTGCTCGTAGTGAATGTCAGTGCACCCATGTTTAGTGCGCTGACATGCCATAGCGCATCATTAACGCAAATTTAAAAATGTACCGATGCGTGTGTATTATAGCACACTGGATTGACAATAAAATTTAAAATTTATAGAAATGTACTAGCGGTACATTGTGTTATTTTAGCACACTAAAGACATTGCTTAAAAATTCAAAGTGCACTACATGCGATGAGTTAGTATTATATGGGTACACTGTGAGTCAGTTTTTTACAAAATAATTAATATTTGATTTGACTAGATATAATTCTCATATAATGATTTTATATGTATGTTGATGAGACGGATTGATGTTATATTTGAAATAGAGACGTGAGCATTGTGATGTCGGACAACGATGGGAAGCACAAGTTGACCAGTATAACTTCAAGAGAGAGTGGGAGGCTATGGAGAGGGAGAGACATTTATACTCTCGTCCCATTACTCCATAACGTGACACCTATTGAGAGTTGTTAGCCCCCTCAAACTCTATGAAGAGGTGACATCACTTAATGGGAACAATACATTCCTCACCTAGTTGATTGCAGACCGGGATCATCATAGGAAGGCATTTCGGGTTGGTCCTTATTAGTGGTTCCAACCCACTAAGCAGGACATATACTTTATCACTGGTCTCTATAATAGAGGTGAGGATTTTCCTCAGTTCCCTGAGGTTCCAGCTGGAGCTATAACATCGACTCAACTAGTATACTTTCATAGATATGTTGATCCCAACATCGTCGACCCTACTTCGTTTTAGGTCAGGGGTTGGAAACTTTCCATTGTTTATTTTGGTAGAGAGGATATGAGGTGTTTCTCTTTGTTGGTGACGACCAAATGTGTTAGGTGGTATGCTATTTTTTTACAACAGTTTTATTATGATCTTATTTGATGTCACACGTCTATTGGTGAGAGGGAAAATTTCCCTTCGGTTTAGAGTTTTTTTGTCTATTTTTTTGAGATATTTTTTACCCCAAGCCATCTTTTGACTGACTCTCCTAGGTTGATGATAGATGTGTGTATACACATGTGGGGGAATATGATGCCCAAGAGGGGGCAGTCAAACTTTCCATCTAGGATCACCGCGAAGGTGTGCAAGATGATAAGTGGTGAGTATGAACCTCAATTAGACATGGTTGCATATCCATACATGGGCTTGATTTGGAGAGTGTGTCTCAACATCTTCTTCACCCATGGCAAGCCACTAGATGATAGAGGTAAATTTAACGTTATGTTTAAATTAATTTAGTTGTATTTTATTCTCTTTATACTTATTGCAATTGAAATATATTTTAAATTGTTGTATTAAATTAATTTTTAATGAAATTATTTAATTATTATTGTGCGCTATATATTTTACATATATTAGGACATTTGATGGTGATGTGTCCCCTCCTCCAACCTAGGACGAGGAGGATATGGAGATGGATGATCATCCTTAGGTGCCCTCGTTAGCCAAACCTAAGGTTCGACACATGCCACATGAGAGGTTATGACAAGACATCGTAGATAGGCTCGCTAGGTTGTTGGAAGATCGAGGGGTAACTTATCATGTATGGGTGAGCTACATTGTGAGGGACCCTAGCCTCATAGAGTTATGGAGGATGCTTTCTCTAGGTATCAAGAAATTTATGCAACACATTTTTTGGTTCTTGTGATCATTTAGATGTTATCCCTCATGACAATTCATCGTTAGATGAAGGCTATGTTCCTTGACCTCCTAGACCACATCCTTCTCCATTAACTACTTCGACTGGTGATGTAGCCTCCATATCTTGTGCACCTACTCCTCCTCCTCTACCTTTGACATTTCCTCCACCTCCTCCTCCACCTCCATCGACTCCTTCATCATCTCCTGTAGTCCTACTCAACCTTCCTCCCTTCCCTACTTCATCATCTCCTCTACTCTTACTCTACCGACCTACCTATCTTACTGATCAAACCAACCATCCACCATTTCATGCTCCAGTTGGCCATATTACATAGATGCTCAAAGGAGGTCGTATGATTCATCTTGATGGAGCTATCCATTATTCTCTAGTCTAAACTCATTTATTTTCTGACAAATATATTAACTCCTTCGGATCTATTGGTGTAGGTTTTGCTTCCTCTAGCTCTGCTGGTAGATGTGTTGATACTACCTCTAGCTTTATTCGTGGAAGTGACAATGCCTCTGGCTCTAGTTGGAGAGATAATGATGATACCNNATTTTCATGTTTATGTTGATGTCAATTTTTATGTTGATGGTGATGTGTTTTATATTTGTTAAGTGATGAAAGATCATGATGATGGCATGTTTATGTTTATGTGGTGAAAATGATGATCATGAAACGTTTATGTTTATGTTTATTATTAGATGTGTTATAGATGATGTTTAAATATGTTATCTGAATATGTAACATAATGTTTATGATGATACGTTTATGCTTATATTTATTTTTATGTTAATGATGGTATGACGGTGCTTATTTTTATGTTTGTTAGATGCTAACAATGATAATAATGGTATGTTTATGTTTATGTCATGAAAATGATGATGATCTAGGTATCTTTATGTTTATGCTTATGGTCATGCTTATGTTTATGTTAATGATGGCATACTCATCATTTTTATGTTTGTTAGGTGTTGAAAATGATGATTATTGTAGGCTTATGTAAAAGAACTTTGTATTATTCAAAATCACGTGGGTCTTTAAATCACTAAATATTTTAGTCGACAAATACATCACAATTTGCATTGTAAATTATGTTATAAAACAAGTATGACTTAACAAGTTTTCAAAGCATTAGAAAGTTTTCAAAGTTTTCAAAATTTTAACATCCTTCGAGGCATTTTTAATATGAAATAATTCTTGATTTGAGAATAACTTACATATAGTTAACACTTGTAAACATAACATATCAACTATCACTACAACATAAGTCAATATTTTAGACCTTTGTAAATAAAGTTATTACGTTTTTAATTTTGGTCAAAATTTTAGCATCCTTTGGACCATTTTTCATATTAAATACTTTCAATCTATTTTTTTTACAATTTGCAGTATGGTTTCATATATAGGTTGATATATTGTTTAGAAAATGAATTTGAAAGTATAGTTGGTTGTTAGGTCATCATAAATGTGAAAATATGGATTGGAGTAGTGGTCATTGAAAATGTGGAAAAATGTTTCAAGTAACTTAATATAGGTTAATTTTTTTTTACATAATATAATTAAATTAAAAATATAATTGAATTAAATATTTTTATGAATTTTGTATTGATGGTGGATAAAGTTGTGGCGACTCTATGATTAATGATTGTGGTATAATTTGACATAATACGATGTTTATAATTTTTCTTTAGTTTGTCACGGTATTATGTTTATGTAATAATAATTTTTATTTTGTTTTCATAGTGTTCTCATATAATTTGTATGGATGTTATAACTCTTGTAATTTTCTTAACAATGTAGGAAAATTTGTCATAATAATATACTTATATAGTAATATTTTTTGCTGCAATTTACGAAATAATATATAATGATTTTTAATAAGGAAAATAAGTGTTCATCTTATAATGTTATGTGTGACTTAAATATTCAAATGATAAACATAATTACACCGTAAGGCGTTTCAACAAGTGGGAATCGACTCCCCGAAGTTAATGTTTTTTTTTTCAGCCGTAGGATGCTTTCGTCCGACGATTGGGTTAATTTGTTTCGTTGAAATTGATCTCCTGCCTGCTGATCTGGCGATATGGCACCTGCTCCTTCTACTCCTCCTTAAATACATCCTTAAATTCACATAGAACGTTATCCTTTCATGTTCATGGCATCAGGGATTTGCCACAGTCAGACAACAGACTAAACAAATAAAAAATACTCTCCTATGCTTTTAAAATCCCACACCACTGGTGCGGATCAGCCAACCCTCAAAACATACCAACGATGAAGTTTGAGTTTCGAACACACGAATCTACCTGCAACATGTTTAACTAAGACAATAACAACATCTTCCAGTAAATCTCTCACCAATCCCTCTATTGCAACAAGTGCTTTACCGAAACAACACTCCATCTCTGAATCTCCAAACCAATCGGGTCTTCACCACGCACAAACTTTAATACTGCAGACACAAACACAGGTAGGAGGGAAATAAATTGAAGTGTAGATACAACACAAATCATTAAAGTTACAGGTATTCATTGAGGGCATATTTAGCAATCTTTGCATCAGTCAACCAGTAGAAATCAATTACCTAATTTGGCGTTAAAAATTGGTTTGTGATTCCCTCTGGCTTCAAGAACAAGACATTCGAGCACCGCGGGATGTATCGGGCTGTGAAGATATAGAGCGAAATCCCGAACACTAGAAGCATTTAGGTGCAGCCGTAAACATGAAATAATCATTGAAGGAAAAAAAAATTAAGGTACCTCCATCAAATAAAAATACAGAGAAGTTGAAGGCGGTTATTACTTATTTATTTGTCTTGATAAGGCGCTGTAAATGTTTCCATAAATACATTGTCTGCAAAACAAATTTGTATTGAACCAAGTTCCAAGTAATCATAAAATTAATCTCCAAAGGCTTGTAATTGAAGTTTTCAGAAGATGTAAACATAATCGGGACTCCACGCTCCAGCTTCTTTGTTAAACATTCCTTGCAACTGTCCTTTAGCCTTCGAAGAAGCTCGCTTGCCTATACCTATACAGAGTTTCGGGCCCGAAACCCTAAGTAAAAGAAAATAAAACTATATTTATAGCTCTATATTTATGTTGAATTAGGTGAAATGCAATATGTACTTCCAGGATGTTAGGTTGAAATCGAAGGGTTAGTAAAGCGCGCATGCATTTGACTTGTTGTTAGAGGAGCTCCATGCAGGTAAAAAACATACAAACATATGGTTGTAGCAACGTTGAAGGAGTTACAGGCACTTACTCTCTTGCATTTCATTGGCCTTTTGGAAGGTGTGCTGCCGGTTGCGCTTGCCTCCTTTGTGGTTTGCTTGATCCCTATCGCTTCCCCATCAGGGTGAAATGATCGATACCGAGCGCGCAGCTGTGGTTGTTGGTTGTTTGAGCATACTCTTCACAAATCAACTAAGAGAGAGCATATTCATGGTGTGATACGCTCTGCAAAATGATGGAATAACATCCATAACTACACAAAATTGATGAGAAAACTGTAAATCACCTCACAGAAAGCGTATTCATGGTGTGCTTGGATGGTGGGTTTTTTCCTGTCATCTACACAAAATTGAATTGATGAGAAAACTGCAAATCACCTCATAGTAAGCGTATTCATGGTGTGCTTCTGTGCTTGGACGGTGGATTTTTCCATGCCATCTGGGGGCATGCAGTTATCGCACATCGAGTATATGGACACGCATCATCGCACATCGAGTTTGGGCTAGCACATGGTCATCGTCGAGATTCCACCTATGCAAACGCATGCAAGGCAGAGGAATATACAATGGAGTACACCATGCCAGAATGTATTATGTAATAAGGCCTTATTGGTAATGGTTGAAGCAGCGCATTAAGATCTATATATCCATGTGGTGGACAGCTCTCAGGGTTATTGAGCAATGGGCCCTTACCAGGCGTTTACAGTACGCACTATCCTGCCTATTAGGACACTTGTGATTGGCTAATAAATATACAAACGCTAGATATGGGGGGTTATATATATGTATGTTGGGTTACATATATGTATGTATTGCTGATTGTTTGGTGGTGTGTATGAATACAGGAGGGTTGAGAGGCTTTGACAATGTGCTATGGAAAGTGAAGGAGTATAGAGGCGGAAGGAAGCCATCTGTTAAATTCACTTACCACAGCTTCGATGGGGAACAAGGTAAATGTCATCATATCATACAACAATAATGATCTAACCGTAAAACAATTGAAGCTTTGGTCAGTTGGCCTCTGATTTAGCTTTAAAATAAGGGTGGTATTTATTATAACTTGCATCTCATTCTAATTCTTGGATAGATTTACATCTCAAAAAATTTCATTTCACTTATTTCAAAGATTGATTGGTTTCTAAAATTTGCAGACATAGAACCCTGGAAATTTTGTTGTTGACTTTTCATATGCAGCATTCATGGATAAAAATGGATGGTACAGACACATTTTTCCAACAGGGTGCCAGTCAGACGATTCATAAAACTCTGCATTGAAGGTAATGAATGTGGATATCTAAAACCATGAGTTTGATATTTAGATCATGTCTATTTTGGATCCAACAAAATGGAAAACAATTTAAACCAATGGGTTTGTGTCCTTAATATTATTTCAAAGGTTATGCTAGCTACAATAAACTAGTATTGATTGAAATAGTGAAATAATAAACAGTGTTGCAAAGGTTATGCCGGATACAATAAATTAGATTTGATAGAAGTATTAAAATAATAAACCATATTTGGTGGTTTTTGAAATAGTTTTAGATCTGATCCCATAGAGAAGCCAAGCATGCCTGACGAAGCCCCAGATGAGCAACATGAGCTCTCACAGAAGCCAAGAATGCCCCGCCTCCTAGGCTGATTGGATAGAGAATACCCATGGCACTTGAATAGAGGACCCATGATGAGCTAGATAGAACATGGATTCCATCGTTATAAATAAGATGAAACATGGGTAATTCATATATTCGGACTTTAAAATCTTTTCTCTTAGCATCTGAGAGGTATTTCAACTTTAGAAGGAGCACAATCTTAAATAGATTGGTTGGTAGAAATGGGGTTTTGTTGAAACAGGGGATTGTGGGTTGCCTGGTTGAAATACCTCTTCGTGTTACATTGATCAAAGATTTTGATTAGGTCTAGCAGCACCCCACACTGCAGGCATGGAATAAACTTGCAGGAAGTTGTAGACCTATTAACTTTCCTCACAACTGAGAGATGGATTGCAAATTTCAATACAGTACACACCTGTTAACTGTAACTACTAATAAAGGAGCAGTCTATTTAACGGAATTAGGTGATAAAAAATCACAATTTTGTCCATCAAATTCTGCAATTTAGCAAATTCTAGCGCTTTAGATGGACTGAATGAAAACTACTTCAGACCATAATTTCGGTAATCAAATCAAGAAAACTGAAAAGGAAAATAAGGATTGTTTACTATCTGAAGCTTTATTGGTGACTGTCAAGTTTTATAGGGGTCTGTGTTGGTTAATATCACTGCAAAGATGTGTTTCCTGTAACTAATAATAAATCTTTGTTTCCTGTTGAAACATGCAGGTTTTCCTGGTGACCTTGATGTATCAGTGACATATACAATAAGTGCAGACATGGAATTGAGACTTGATTATGAGGCAATACCAAGAAACAAAGCCACACATGTGAGCTTAACTACTCATGCTTACTGGAACCTTGCAGGGAATAACAGCGGGAGGGATATACTGGGAAACTCTGTGAAAATATGGGCTTCACATTATACTCCCACAGATGACCATCTCATTCCAATAGGCTAGATATTGCCAGTAAAGGGAACTCCATTGGACTTCAGGAAAGAGATGATTGTGGGCACCAGAACTAATAAGGTGAAGAAAACCAAGAAACCCCCTGGATTTGATAATAGTTATGTTCTGGATGGACCCAAGTTGAAGAATGGGCTAAAGCCTGCTGCGAGAATGAAGGATCACTGGAGTTCGAGGGTGATGGAGGTGTGGTCCACTGCTCCAGGCATGCAGTTCTATACTAGTAATAACCTGAAAAACACAGTGGGCAAAGGAGGCTTCCTATACAAACCACACACAGCACTGTGCTTCGAGACTCAGGATTTTCCCAATGTAGTGAATCAGCCTAATTTTCCCTCTATCATTGTCAAACCCGGTTAGATCTACAGGCAAACTATGCTCTACAAGTTCTCAATGGATAAATATATAGTCAAACATATAACCTTTTTGTATTCGATGGGCTGTCTGTTCCCATTGTAAGTGTAGTAATAAGAGAATTCTCAGAGCCATGGATATCCATATATCTGCATGTGTGCTCTCTCGTTAAATGTTTTAATGGGGAATGTGAATTACAAAGAATAGAAGCAGCTCACACAGGGCAATTTGACTTTTGTTTGTCGAAGCCTCACCATGTGAAACCTCATTTTTTGTTTAGGTTGAGAAAAATTCTATTTCATGAGTATGATGCCTTTAACTTTGTCCTTTTACTAGTAGTAATTTGCATAATTCAACGATTGTTTTCTCGTCAAATTCCTTTTATTTTGTTGGAAGTATTTGTTAATTTATTTGTAGTGTTGACTCTTTAAATGGAAATAGAAATGTAAAAGGATGAAGCAAGTACAATGTGGGCATGCACACCACTTATATGTTTTAAAGGGAAAAGGAAATTACAGAGGCAGGTTCACAACATGTTTTGTATTGTATTCAAAAGTGTTTTAATCAAGAGTTGCAATGAAGGTGGGTGGTTATGATTGGATCAAAAGGAAAAGGAAATTACAAAGCAGGTTTACAACATGTTTTATATTATATTATTGATGTTTTAATGTTAACAATCAAATTTGAAAAGCTACTCACAATTGCATATAAAAAAAGTGTAGTTTATAAAAAAAAGTGTATTTTATAACTTGCATTTTGCCATATGAAATGTTGGGGCGTGTACCCTAAAGATTACTAGTTGTGGTAACTTCGCGGCTGTTGGTAAGCGGAGTTATGGGTCAAGATAGTCTTAGGGGTGTCAGGGTAAGTCAAAACCCTCTTTTTTGTAATAAACCCGTGGTTTAAATCCAGGGTTTAGGGTTTTTTTGGGTGCCCATGGTTTAAGACCATGGTTTTGTAAAAATGTGCAGTATAAATAAGCGCTTATGTAAAGAAGATAGGTTAGGTTTTATGATGTAAGGAAGATTAAGGCAAGGTTAAGGTTGATTTTGTAAAGAAGGTTAAGTCCCAGCTGTGTGCGTGGACGACCTCTGCAGCTGTGTGCGCAGAGGGTTTTTGTAAGAAGGATTAAGGAAAGATATGCTGCTGTGTGCGCAGCTTTTAAGGACTGAAGGAATCTGCAGCTGAGTGCGCAGATCAAACTGCGGTTTTGTAGCAAGTTGAATAAAACGTAGTTTGGTGGACGTAGCCCCTACACTGGGGGTGAACCACGTTATATTCGGTGTTGTGGTTTCTTGTGTTGTTTTCTGTTTCTGTTATCTTTTATGCATTAATAAAAATATATCGGATAATATAGATCACTGCTAAATAATAAGCTTCGCTGTGAATTCCCTGTAGTGGGTTAAGCAAGTCACGGTTATCTATCTATCTGCGAACTTATATGAGAATAAATGGTAAAACTTTGTGATTACTAATAGATAAGGTTATTCAAGGCTAAGGTACAGTAATCCCCCTCTTTGCTTGCAGAAACCTGATTCTGAGGCACCCCATAGCTGTTTCGGGTGAGACTACAACCTGCGCGCAGGTTGTTGCCGAAAGGGCCAACACTGTGGGTCTTTTGTTGGTGCGACACAAAAGGATTAAACCCGGGTCTGCCCTTTTGCCCAACATGAAATTATGGGAAATGCCTGTATAACCCCAGTCATAGAGAGGCACCACCTTGCAAGGATCCAAACCCTGAGTTCAGGTTGCCAGAATGTTGATCCATTTTATGTTTTAATACTGCTGCATGTTTTTTTGGAACTGAGGCATAGTGCCTTAATCAACAGTTGCAATGAAGGTTGGTAGTTATGATTAATGTTAACGATCAAATTTGAAAAGCTACTCAAAATTACATATTACTTTGAGTAACTCTCTTTTATTGAATAATTGAGCTAACATGGTCCTATTCATTACTTTGCTATGAAGAGTATGTATCTTATCCCTCTCTATGTTCATACTTCATAGTTATTTTACTTTCATGATTTACTCATATTTAGTAGTAAGTCTTTTCTTCTGTGCATTTAGACTTTTAAGTAAACCACATCATTTCTTCTTTTCTTCTTTGTCAAGTTCAATATTATTTGGTATAGAGCTATATCAGGGGTTTTTAGAAATGTCTTAGTTATACACTCACTTCACAGCTTTTGTCAGCAATACATGGGTAGTCTGTACCTCAGTTTTCCAATTGCAATTATTAGGGGATCAAATTTTCAAGGGTGGATAGATAATGGTTGGCATCTGTCAATGAGGAAACTGTTATAGCTTTTATTTTGAACAGAACAGTATTCGGAAATTATACCTATTCTGCAACTAAAAAATTTGTATAAACTCTAAGAAAGATAAGGATACAAAAAACCAAAAAATAGTCTTTACTTTCATGCAAAATATGGACTTACGATACCAAGATAAGATCTGAAATAAAGCCAAAATCTAAACATTATCTGGTCTTGATTTGCAAATATACTACTGAAAAGATGATCAGAGCAGTGAAAGGAGATCTGTCCATTCTCCTTTTCACTGTTTTAAAGAACTTTATTGTCCTTGATGTTGTCATGATCTTCTGGTTCTATTGCTAGTCTTTTATTTATTTATATTGTTTTTTAAATGTGTCTTTCCTGCTTCTAATTGTTTGAGTTTTACTTGTTCTATACAGCTACAAAATATTTAGGGGGGGTGTAGCTGATTACCCTTGGGCTTATTGAAAAGAGTTTGCAAAATTGTTTTATGGGCTTCGACCCTTCCAACTCTGTGATGTATCAAGTATATTCTTCAACAGTTGGCTCACTTGAGTTCTGAGCTCAGATTTTTCAATATTATATTGGCCAAGCCGGATTGGAATTGGATCGTTTGGACCAATTTAGTGGGTATGGGTGTTGAATTAGGCTTTGAAATGGGGCAATATGTTGTTTTAATCCTGAACATATGAATTCATGACAAAATCTACCATTAAATGTGCACATGCTTGAAACAAAAAGAAGAGGAAAGTCAAAGCAAAAAGGAAATTAAAGCCCACCCCGCAAACCTTAGATCACTGCTATTTTTTTTTTTATGGAAGAAGTCTTGGAGAACACTCTGAGTACTTCACCATGAGTCATGGATGATAAATGAGGTAAGCTGTCAGCCATAATTACGGAGCCTCACTCCAATGGGATCAAGAGAGTCGAACTTGTGACCTCCCCTACTGTGGGGCGGGAGATCTCACGTTTGGCTCAAGATCAATTAAGCTAACCCTCAAGGCTATTAGATAATTGTTATATACAAACATCTCCCATGTTTTCCTCATACCTCTTTCTTTCATTGATTGTGAGCATTTGGAGTTTGTGATCTAGGAGGATATTGGTGGTCACCCACCTATTCCTCTTGGACACCCACCACTGTTTCTTTCAGTTTTCCAGTTTCCTTAATTGTAGCACAATTTACTATTTTTGGCAGTTTTCGGGTCCCAAACTTCCGGAGCCGTTTTGAGGCCCTAAACGACGCTTTTTTGGCATCGATTGGTCAGGCAATTATGAGTCTGTTCCAGACTCAATATTTTTTGTTTATGGATGTATTCCTTAAACAGATATTTCTAACGATGTATCATGCGCGTCAAACGGAGGTAGTATGCTAAAGTTACGACCCCGAAAAATTGATGTACCAAGTTACCCAACGAGGCCCACATTAAGGCATTTCACCTCCTAGGGTTAGGTTGTTGGATGTGTAGGGTTTCCATTGTTTCTCAATAATATATAGGCCTTCGAGCCTCATTGTAACGGAGAGTTCAGAGGCATGTAGCCGCCACATCTCTTCTCAGAGATAAGCTACCAGCACTCTAGCTAGTTTATTTCCATTCTGTATGTAAACAAGTTTCAGTTATTGATTAATGAAATGAAGTGTTATTTCTGCTGCATATTTGTTTCTATAGTTATTTGTGTATTCTATTGCGTTCCTGCATAAATCTGGATCAGTGGTATCAGAGCAATCTGCTCTTTCTCGATCCTTCTTTGCATGTCCTCAACGAGGGCGGGGTATAAAAAGTTAGGGCTCGATTTGGTTGAACCTTTGCAAGATCAGCCTCGCAAATCCCAACGGCCACCCATGGGGGATGAAAAGAAAGATGAGGGCGCAGAAGATCCTATCAAAATCTTGCTCGAGGAGGCCTGTGAAAAACAAAGGAACACGATGATGGATAACTTCGCCCAGATCCTTCAACGACTTCCCACTGGCGGTGCATCTGCATCTAGCATCCACTCAGGAGGTGCAACCCCTTTTAAGGTACAAGTAAATTTCAACATTCCCATATTTGATGGTCAAATAGGTGCAGACGCCGTAGATAAATGGTTGAATCTATTAGAAGGATATTTCTCGGTTCATGACTTTTCTAACTTGGAAAAGATTACTTTTTCTCTACTCAAAGCCACCCCCCATGTCAAGGACTGGTGGGAAACCTACTGTGAGAGAAAGGATGAGGAGGAATCCTCTCTGTTCTCAGCCGTACCCACTTGGAATTCTTTTCGAGATGCCATAAAAGGACAATATTATCCGGTGGCGAGCTATAAGGACAAGTACATCCAATGGACTATGCTGCGGCAACAAAGAGATCAAGATGTGCATGAGCTGATGAATATGTTCCATACCCTGCGCACCAAGTTGGGTATCAAAGATTCAGAGAAACATTTGGTGCTGAAGTACCACAGTTGTCTGCACAGATACATTCAGGAGGAAATGGAGTTCCTCGACATCTCCTCACTTGGTACGGCATATTGGTATGCTGCCAAAATTGAGCAAAAATTCAAACAGAAAAAGCGAGACTTTGGATCTGCAAATCAGAAGCAAGGGAAAGGCCCCCCCAAAATGTAGAACCAAGGACACAACCAAGGCATGGTGACTCAAGAAAACTTGCCAAAGCCGCAAGCAAAGAGCAACACTACAAAGCCGAAGAAGGAAGCGGGAAAGTGTTGCGAGTTCCATAAGAGCCCCACTCACAACACAAGTGAGTGTCGGGCTAAGCAGTCACTGGTGGCTGAGATAAAGGCTTCTGAATTAGATGTATACTTTGACACTGAATATGAACCCGAGAAGGGGAATGACAGAGGGAAGAAGATTATTGATGCAGAGCCCAATGCCACCGTTGCCACCACGAAGATCCAAAAGGAAGAACCAAAAGATTCAGAGGAGGAGGAGCATCTTTTCCACTCCTAGATGTGGGTAAAGGGTTCCCCGCTACAGTTCATCGTCAATAGTGGGAGCCAAAAGAACATGATTTTAGCAAAGGTAGTGAAGCGGTTGGGTTTGCCGACCACAGCACACCTGCAATCGTACACCATCGGGTGGCTTCACCAAGGACAAGATCTTCGCGTCAGCCAGCAGTGTCGCCTTCCCTATAGCATCAAGCCCTTCACCAATGAGGTATTATGTGATATTTCTCCTCTTGATGTTTGTGATGTATTATTAGGTCAACCATACTTATGGAAGTGACATGCTGTGTATGAGTCCCGGCTTCGCACTGTTATTATTACATTGGGAAATAATTTGTACAGGATACCAGAGGTACCACCCCCTACCACTATCTCTTTGGTTACTGCAAAACAATGCAGTAAGCTCATTTCAAAAACCGGGAAGTTTGTTTTCTTGATGATCCGCCCTCAGGGCAAGAAGGAGATCATGGCCACAACCTCCAGACAGGGCCCCTCCGCATCACAACAACAAATGGACAAGGTCGTGGAGGAGTATCGGGACATATTCACCTCACCCACCGGGGTGCCTCTCCATTGTCAGGTTAAGCACCCCATTGATCTGACCCCAGGTGCGTCGTTGCCTAATGGACTGATCTATCGCCGCTCTGTTTTGGAGAATGATGAAATCAAGAGGCAAATTTAGGAGCTGCTGCAGAAGGGTCACGTCCGGCCAAGTTCATCGCCCTGTGGGAGCCCGATCGTGTTGATACAGAAAAAGGATGGGACTTGGAGACTCTGTATTGACTATCGGGTGCTGAACAAGATCACTGTCTAGAATAGGTACCCAATCCCAAGGATTGATGACCTCCTGGACCAGCTTAAAGGGGCAAAATATTTTAGCAAGATCGACTTAAAGTCTGGGTATCACCAGGTACCAATCGAGCCGATCGATGTGTGGAAGACTGCCTTCAAAGCCAAGGAGGGGATTTTTGAATGGTTGGTCATGCCTTTCGGGCTGACGAATGCTCCTGCAACCTTCATGAGACTGATGGACGACATCTTGCGGCCATTCACCAACTCATTTGTAGTAGTGTGCTTGGATGAAATCCTGATCTTCAGCCAGACTTGGGAAGAGCACCTCCACCACATCCGACAGGTCCTCCAAACATTGCGGCAGCACAAGTTGTGTGCCAATTTGTACAAGTGCACTTTTGGCATGACCCAGGTTCAGTATCTGGGATACATTATTGATGACTGTGGGGTACATGTGGATCCAACCAAGATCCAAGTCATTCGGGATTGGCTAACCCCAACTACTCTAATAGAGTTTCGTAGCTTTTTGGGCCTTGCTAATTTCTACCACAGGTTTGTGTTGGGATTCTCTCATATCACTTGGCCCTTGAGTCAAGTCACCAAGGGAGGAGCGAAAGCAAAATTATTTTGGTCAGAAACTCAGCAGAAGGCGTTTGCAAAATTGAAACATCGCCTCTGTTGTGCCCCAGTGCTCACATTACCAGACTTGCAACAACCATTTGAGATCGAGACAAATGCATCTGACTATGCGATTGGGGTAGTCCTTACTCAACAAGGGCATCCAGTGGCATATCACAGTGAGACACTGTCAGACACAGTCCGCAAATATCCCACTTATGACAAAGAGATGTATTCAATTGTATAGGCTTGCCAGCAATGGAAGAATTACATTTTGGGGAAGGAAACGATCATCCACACAGACCACCAACCCTTGCAGTTCATGCAGACACAAGGGAAGTTACAGAACGATCGCTATCAGAAGTGGTCCACATATCTACAACAGTTTCATTTGAACATCAAGTACAAGAAGGGAAGCACCAATAATGTTGCAGACTACCTCAGCCGACCACCAATCGTGGCAATAACGACCGTGCTCAACTCTTGTGGGCACGAGACTTCTGATTGGCCATTTCTCTACAAGAGCGATCTATAATTCCGCCACACATACCAGACACTCTTGGAGGGAAACTAAGTTCCAAAATTTCACCTCGAGGATGTACTACTGTGTCACATGGGACACCTTTGTGTTCCTTCAAGCGAGTGTGCCAAGATGATTTGGGAAGCGCACTATAGTCGGGTCACTGGGCATTTCGGGGTCGAAAAAATAGTGGTAGTACTGCAGAAGTATTTCTATTGGCCGAACCTTTGACAGGACATCGGGAAGTACATCCGATCCTGCACTGCCTGCGCCATTGGCAAACCATCCATCAAGAAGCAAGGCCTCTATACTCCGTTGCCTACCCCTAGTCAACCTTGGGAATCCATCTCCATGGATTACATGTTAGGCCTTCCTTCTACTAAGCACGGCAACGACTGTGTGTTTGTGGTCATTGACAGATTCTCAAAGATGGCCATAATGGCGGCCTGCAAGAAGAATATCATAGCAGAAGCCACTGCTAAACTCTTCTTTGAACGAGTGTGGGTACACTTTGGTATCCCATAGTATATAATCTTATACTAGGACAACAGGTTCCTTAGTACATTCTGGTCTATCATATGGTCAATGCTAGATGCCAAGCTCACAAAGTCCACATCTTTCCATCCCCAGACTGATGGCCAGACAGAGGTCGTCAACAGGATGATCTTACACATTTCGGCCCTACTTTCCACCTTTACTAGACACATCAGACATGGTAGAACAACTCACACCAATAGAGTTAAACCCCGACTACATGGAACAAGCCACAACTGATCGGATTATGGACACACAGATCAAGAGAACCTGCCAACAGAAGATCCAGCTATATCGAGTTGTCAAAGCAGGCCAACTCCTTCACCAGGGAAAGTGGCTCACCGGGGACCAAGTTCAACTGAAGTTTCCTCATCTCATGGAGGAACTCAACGCAATGGGGACCATTTCTTCCTAAGGGGGGAGGAATGATCCAGGAGGATATTGGTGGTCACCCACCTATTCCTCTTAGACCCCCACCACTGTTTCTTTCAGTTTTCCAATTTCCTTAATTGTAGCACAATTTACTATTTTTGGCAGTTTTCGGGTCCTAAACTTCCAGAGCCGTTTCGAGGCCCTGAACGACGTTTTTTTGGCATCGAATGGTCAGAAAATTATGAGTATGTTTTAGACTTGATATTTGTTGATTATAGATGTAGTCCTTAAATAGATCTTTCTAACGATGTATCATGCGCGTCAAACGGAGGTAGTATGCTAAAGTTACGACCCCGGGAAATTGATGTACCAAGTTACCCAACACGGCCCACATTAAGGCGTTTCACCTCCTAGGGTTAGGTTGTTGGATGTGTAGGGTTTCCATTGTTTCTCAATAATATATAGGCCTTCAAGCCTCATTGTAACGGAGAGTTCAGAGGCATGTAGCGGCCACATCTCTTCTCAGAGATAAGCTACCAACACTCTAGCTAGTTTATTTCCATTCTGTATGTAAACAAGTTTCAACTATTGATTAATGAAATGAAGTGTTATTTCTACTGCATATTTGTTTCTATGGTTATTTATGTATTCTGTTGCGTTCCTGCATAAATCCAGATCAATTTGTGAAGCTACAATGAAGATAGTTGATTCAGAGTTTGATTTATCATAGAAAATTGGGGCGAAGCATTTGGTGGACAATGCCCTCAAGTGCAAAAATTATGCAATTAGTCAAATTTGCAGTGTTTTAGAGTGTGAGCATAATTTGTCTGTCGTTGAACGCATTCACATGGAGAAGAGAAACTACTTGGAATAACAATGGTTGAATGATCTTGTCTTCATGCATCACAACCTTCCACTTATGCACAACCAGTTGTTGAACAAAATCCTTGATGCATATCTCATTGTCTAGATGCAATTGATCCTTTAGTGGAGTTGATAGTGGAAATTTTGCCATAGAATTTGATGATGATTATTTTTGGGGAATGGGTGTAAAGGATGATCCAATAGTATCACGAATCACCAATGCTCATTTCTCTACAAGATATGAGCACAGGGTATATAAGAGTGAGGAATCTCATGCCTTCCCAACGCCTTGGTGTTTTGAAATTGTGTGCGTGTGTGTATCTTGAAGTGTCTTGATTTTATGGTCTACATCTCTAGTGTTGAACATTTGTATCCCTATGTAAGGGGACTTCATACATATTATATTTGATGTATTCATTATTACATGTTGAATATTATGTCAAGTCTCTTTTTCTTTTCAACCATTTTGCAGAAGTGTATGTACAAACTTTATATGGTATGAGATTCAAGCACAATGATGGTATCTAAGAAGCTAGAGCTAGACACTACGACATCTAAGAGTCATATTGGGTTTTACAAGTTATTATATGCACATTAACACATTGATCCAAAACAACACTTGGAAGGGTAGATCTCTTAGAAAGATGTGCAAAGAGGAGTGTTCAACTCGTAAACCATATATCATGAAGTCTCCTCTATTCAATGCACGCCACCCTAGGCTTAGTAACAAGGCATACCATATGATCCAAGTGCTCTAAGAATCAAACAAGAGATAAAGCATTACCCTAGGGGTCAATTTAGTAAAAATTTTAACGACAAGGCAAGCAAAAGCAAACTTATGTGAATAATCCAAATTGAAGTAAGTTGTGCATTAGATTTTTGAGTTGAAAATTAAGTCAATTAAGCATAAAAAATTGATATTGTCAAATTGCATAATGCAATTTTTTTTGTTATGTGTTGTGCATGTGATGATTGTAAAAAAAATGTCATGTGAGATATTAATCTTTTAGCTGTGAGCGTTTTTGTAAAATGAAGTCCTTTTGTTCATTAATCTGCTTTATGCTATAAAGCATGAAAAATTCATACTAGCAGCTAGTTTGCTTGTACAAATAGTACATCAAAAAGATAATTGTATACCGTATAAAAGTTCGTCAAAAAATATGTAAGTTAAAAAAATGTAGAGTCCTTATATATATATAGTTTGTTAAAAAATTGAATGAATAAAAAAATAGAAAAATAATGATTAAACGTGTCAAGACAAGGATGTAAGTATGCCTAAAAAGATTTTATTAATAAATTGGAATTTGACAATCATTAGTATAAGCAACAATTAATAAAATGTAGAGTCCTTATATATATAGTTTGTTATAAAGCTGAATGAATAAAAAAAATAGAATGAGAATGATTAAGCGTGTCAAGACAAGGATGTAAGTATGCCTACAAAGATTTTATTAATAAATTGGAATTTGACAATCATTAGTATAAGCAACAACATAGTAGATAGATCCATAAATTTATGCAATGTTACTTGATTGTAACATAAGAACTACAAAAACTAACAATCCATTCTCATTTGGATGAGAGAAGAATACTTTTCATGATTACTTTTGAAAAGCCGATAATGTAATGGCCAATTATGTGAAGAATATAATGTCTTGTTGTATATGTCCACATATCCTTGCTTAGCTTGCAACACGGCGTTCTTTTATTGCACCCCTAGGTACAATTGCTAGTTTAATCAATTTTTTACAATTGTAACCAAACATCATAGCAACAAGTCAAGTATCAACATGCAATATTATTATAATATATGAATATGAACATCACAAAAGAAATGTAAATATGAACATCAATATGACCTATCAATGTATCATTCAAGATTTTTATACTTTGACAATAACCCACTTCACAAAGACAAATATCAATGCTCTAATATGAAGAAAAATAAATATTCAATTAAAATAGCAACATTTTATCTAAAATGTAAACCCAAAAGTTGCATTCTCCAAACTTATTATTATTAATCATGATCTTCATTATATAATATAACATTAGTCCACATTAAAGGAACACATTTGATACCATATAAAACATTTTGATGATTTATGATGAGTGTTCCCTTGGATTATGTTAAGTGTTTCCTTGAGAATTAATGAGTATGGATTATGTTGAGAATTAATGAATATCTCTTTGATGGTTAAGGTGAAGTATTGATATATCCTTTTGTGTGTGTGTGTCTTTTGTGTGTGTGTGTGTGTGTGTGTGTGTGTGTGTGTGTGATCTTGATTTGTTTAACCTCTCTAAAGGTCATGTTCCCAAGACCCATGCTAACTAAGGTAAAATGATGGGATAACTCATCAACAATGAAACTTGAAATGCATATAGATATGAATATGGATATTCCAAATATAGGATTTAAAAACATATTGTTTGTTACTTTTAATTATTATCTCATATAAATTTTAAAGGATATACATATTTTATTCTTGCCATAGATTTGTTTTTCCTTAACGATATATATATATATATATATGTGTCGAAGTATCTAAAATATAAAATTGAAGTGTCTAAGTATAATATTAATTAAATTGACCATGTTATTCAAATGAAAGTATAAGTTGAATTTACAACAAACAATAAATATGATTAACATCAATGACAATTGGTACTTTAATTAGTTGATTTTGATCCAGTTGTAACAACACAATAAATTAATGACAAAACCCACACTACAATGAACTCAATGGAAAGCAAGAAACATCATCTCTAAATGGAGAATGACATACAATCACAAATTACTTGATAGACATGAAACATATTTCACATCATACTTGTTGTTAACCAACTCAATTTTTTTAAATACTGCATCCAATAATCAACTTTCCATTTCCACCATCATAACATGAAGAATAAAAAATATAATTAGTAAATCAAATATAACAATAAAAAAAATGATATATCGATCTATAAATGATGAAATAAAACATGTACATATCACTCTCTATTGCCATCACCATCATTATCTTCCTCGGTTGGAATGATAGCATTGTTGTTCTAAAAACATGTTTAGATCTAGGGACATGTCTTAATATGAGACACCAATATTTATCCAACACATCCAAGTTAAAAAACACTTGGTTGTAGTGTCTTGGGAAAACATAAGGTTCCTCAAATTCATCCCACATCTTTCTAGAATTGATACATATCAACCTACTATCACGATCTTCCTTTTACATTATTTCTATCGAATGTGTCCCACCACCTCCACCTAAAAATAACACATTGGAAAGAGAAGTCCACTTGAATGATCTCTTGTATCTTTCTGACATAACCCAACACCCCACCTATCAAGTTTCGATAGTGGTGGCGAGCATGACTAAATGGGTCGAACTTGAACTCCACTCCACAGTCTTATGTAAGACATCCATCATTAGCATCCTCAGTGCGAAAATGATATCCATAATCCCACACATATGGGAATTAATGCACCTATAATAAAATTTAACAAATGATGGTGTCATATGTCTAATAACCCAACCATTAATATATTAAACATAGATGTTATAATTCAAAGTTGCATTATAAAGTTAGAAATGTACATAAAATATTATTACTGAGTTGATGCACCTAATCCAATGTCCAACACATCCTCCTCTTTGCATGGGTAATGACCGAATGCACCATATTTCTCTTTGACTTTATCTGCAACCCAACTGTTGGGACATATCATTGGCATATTTTCTTTTAAATGTTCTAGAAAAGGCATGCTTCTACCATGCAACCACCTGAATTCTTTTCTCTCAATGTCCCATTTTCCCCTCTTCTCTTCATACAATGTGAGCCACGGCAGTGGTTCGTCCAAGTTGTAAAGACTGAATTTATTGATTGCATCAATTTATGAATTCGTTCTTGCATTCATGGAAACAAAACCACATGCATTAAGTACGTATGGGATAAAATATAGATTTTTCACATGCATTCAGTACGTATTGGATCAAATATAGATTTTGAATTTTGTTGTGAATAGTTATTATGTGGAAATGTGAAGATCGAAAGAAAAGTGACCTAGTCTTTGTCATGCGCCTTTTTTCATTCGTTTATGGTGCCTCCCCTTTCATTTTTTCCTCATCACGTTCATCATCTCAAATCATTGCGCCTAATGTGTGGTCAATTTTCTTGATGTACTCGTTGGCATAATATAATGACTCCTATACTATGTACCCCTTTTATATATACCCCATAGGTTTTTCCCTATGTTGAACAATTCCCTTCAATTTTTTCATGAACCTCTTTGAGAAGAACATCCAATGACATGAGACCAACCTAACTATTTTAACCTCATAACTTTATGCGAATTATAAGATGAACCTACAAGTCCATGAAACTCGATGACATTTCCTTCTCAAACATACTAACAATATTAGCTATCTCTTAAAGCCACCATGGAATGCTAGCAATGCAAGTCTCCTTTGATGCGATCCACTATACAAATATAGATAGTTTAGATATGGCATGTCCTAGGTAATCGATAAATTCATGGTTTCGACACCCACACACGAACAACGAATAATAAATTGTGTGGTAAAATATTTCAATAAAAAATAAAACAATTTTTTGACATTATACGTACCCTTAGAAGATTGAGATGGTCATGTGATTTCAACCTCGACAACTTTTCGTCTTAGTGAAGAAACGTTGTGGAGTAGACCCATAAAATAAGGTTCCTTCACACCCTATATAACTTCCTTTACCAAATTAAGATCATATTTCTTCAAAATCCATGGGACATCTCCTTTTTTAAATGAAAAAGAGGGGCCGACCTCTATTCTATTTTCTTGTCTTGGCCAATGTTTCTTTTTAATATTTGAACAAAAAATTTATTTTCTAACAACCAACTTGTTACTTTTTTTGGATGATATGTGACACCATAAAGAACATGAAACATTTTTAAATATATTCATGGGATACAGTAAGTGGGCAATCTTAAGATGCTCCCAATATGGGAGATCATAAAATATCGATTTCATTTTCATCCATTTGGGAATTTTCTCGACATAGGTGTCGAATAATTCAG
This sequence comes from Pseudotsuga menziesii, assembly GCA_001517045.1. Classification (NCBI taxonomy): domain Eukaryota; kingdom Viridiplantae; phylum Streptophyta; class Pinopsida; order Pinales; family Pinaceae; genus Pseudotsuga; species Pseudotsuga menziesii. The sequence continues at coordinate 368,420 of LPNX010719346.1, read as the reverse complement.
GATCATCAAACATAGGTTCCCCATTTGAATTGAACATCTATGCAATTTCCTTCTCCTTCTCTCTGTCATATGCCCTAATCCAGTCAGTTGGTTTCATTATTTTAGGCATTCAGGTTCTCTCTAGTTTTTTATTGAAAGTAGATGTTGCTCTTCTATAAGGGTGGTTTTCTGGGAGGAATACCCTAGAGAAATCATACATTGGCTTTCATAGGTCTTTAAACCACCTAGCATTCATAGAATATCCACAACATTTACATCCATGATAACCTTTTGTTAAAAGACCTGTGATGTTATAGTATATAGAGCACATTAGTGTTGAAGATCAGGGTGGTTGCACCGAATTAAATATGCCAACAAATATTTATTTGAATATAAACAAATTAAACAACATATTTACCTAAGAAAACTCCTAACCCTAGATACTCATGTGTGGTGTACACACATTCCATACAATGTAAAAATCCTCTCTAATGGCATGGGTATCGATACATCATATACCTATATCCTTTCCCATAATTTGTTCAATTCATTGATTAATGGTTGTAGGTGAACATCCATATTCTTCACTTGTCTTCTACCAGGGACTATAAGAGCCGAAATTAGATGTTAATTCTTCATGGATAACCATGGGGGGGTATTTTTATTGATCACTAGTTGTTAGAGAATTAATCCACCTTAGTACCATCTTCATACACCTAGGACACATTTTCATTAGTCTTATGTTATGTTATAAGGTCCAAAACTAGGTTATATTGGTCAACCTTGGTGTATTTGGTGTTTTGGACTCATAATTACACCCATGCACTCTCTTTTGATCATTCTGACTTCCCATGCACTCTCATTAATGTCATATCAAATATTGGTGCACTCCCCATCCCTTAAAACAAGGAAACTGGTTGATTAGAGGCGTTAGTGCATATATTTGGTGGTTTTTGGCTCTCTATGGTCATTTATTGCTGCCTAGAGCCACTCCCACTCACCCATGCACTCACCCACGCCTATCCTACCCTCATTTATGTCCTAGCATGCTCCAACCACATCCACATAGGAATTTGTGACCATTTGGGATGGTTTGGGAGCTCATTGGTCCACCTAGAGGGGTTTTGAGGTCAAATCCAAGCTTGCCACATGTATGCATCTAGATTTCCTCCAAAGGATAACAATTTCTCCCTAATGTAATATAAGACTGATCTAGACATATTTAAATGTTGGACAGTCATAATAAACTTTGTTATTGACTACATTTCTATGTGTTAATTTCACTATTTCTACTGTTTTGTGCATATTTTGTGTGTAATCTTGAATTGTGAGGATTCCCTTAGCTCCTAGATCCTAATGCGAATCATATTTTCACATGGTGTCATATCTCTTTGGAGATGCAAATCAAAACCAGATTGTTTGATTTGTTGTTTAGGGCATTTTCAAAAAAAATCGAGTGTTTGCATTGCAGGTACAACTAGTGTTTCTGTCACTCTGTGTGCAAGCATAAATGGAACATACTCATGTATTGATTACCCCATTCAACTATTTCGAATGTAAGGCTGAAATGGCGATCAGTTGAGATCGAAAGACCTGTACAAAGTCACCATGGGGATTGAAATTGAGCCCAACTCTACTATGGAAAAATTGAAGTACTTCAACAGACTAGATGAGGCATTCAGGATGCTTTGTCTCAGCATTTCGAGGGACCTTCTCTTCCATGTAGATAGTTTGAAAAAACCTAATGAATTATGGCTCAAGCTCGAGTAATTGTTTGGGAATACTGATGAGATGAGAGGCCACTAACTCGAAAATGAGTTGATCTCATTGATCCCAACAAACTTTGATACGATCCAGGACTTCTTCACTACGTTCAAATCGTTGGTGGTTTAGATGAAACAATGTGGCATTGAAAATAAAGAGGAGTAGTTGATCTTGTCCATTCTTTTGAAGCTAGGGCCAGAGTATTCAGTGTCTGTGTCAACATTCCACTCTAACAAGATCACGGCTCGAAATTGGAGGATGCCATCATTGGCAGACTTCATGGACTCGCTGACTCAATACCAATACAAGCTGGTGCAAATGGGTATCATCAAATCCACAAAGGATCAATCCCTTGTTGCAGGAGTTTCAAATCCATCCAAAGGCAAGAAGAAATCCAGAGATTCGAAGCATCAAGAAAAGAAGAAGCAAGAGAAGCCCAAATCTTCAAATGGGGTTTCGAATCCTAGAAAGCACAAAGAATAGAAGAAGCAAGAGAAGACAAAATGCACTTATTGTCACAAATGGTGGCATCCAGAGAGTGCTTGCATGAATAAAACCATTGACATGATGGCGCATCTCCTTGAGAAGAACAACATCCCACTGCCAGAAGGTGCAAGGAAAAAAGAGGGAGGTTCAAGCTTAGACAATAAGGACATATGACATGCTTTAGTTGTTGGATCTTCAAGCTCTTCTTCCTTCATCATAGATTCAGGTGCCTCCAAGAACATGGATTCCATGCATGATTCCTTCTCAAACCTTCATCCTTACAGTGGTCCATCCATTCTTATGGGTGATGATTCAGAAATCCAAGCCAAAGGGATTGGAAGGATTGATCTTGAAGATGGGTACTTAAACAATGTGTTGTTTGTGCCTGATCTAGCAACGAACCTACTCTCTGTCTATCAAGTGCCACACAATGGTACAACCAAGAGAGTAACATTTACATAAAATTATCTGGAGATATTAGAAATGTCTACAGGTCAAGTTGTTGCAGTGGGTTTTGCTTACCATGATTCAAGAATGCACAAATTCTCTCACTTCCTTCCATACTCACAAGGGAATGCGCTCCTGTCACATGCCAATGAGACAAGCAAGTTGTGGCATGAGAGATATGGTCATCTAAACTATAGGTACCTCCAACCACTAAGCAAGGAAAGCATGGTTAAAGGGATTCCTACCATCAGGTTTTTCAATGGCACATGCAAAAGGTGTGTAGTGGGAAAACATGTTGAGCGCAGATATGAGAAAGGAAAGGCAAGGAGGGTTGTCCAAGTACTTGATCTGATCCATTCAAATCTCATAGGGCCTCTTCCCACACCCTCATATGGGAATTCAAGGTATGAGTTTACTTTCTTCATAGCTGATTTCTCAAGGTATTGTTGGGTGTATTTTCTCAAGCTAAAATCTGAGGTTTTTGAGACTTTCAAAGTGTACAAAGCCTTAGTTGAGAATGCATGTGGGAAAAAGATCAAATTTATTAGGACTGAAAAATGGTAAGGAGTATGTCAATAAGAATTTTCAGCATCTTTGTGAAGAATGTGGCATCCAAATGCAGCATTCAGTGCCCTACACACCACAACAGAATGGTGTTGCAAAGCGCAAGAACAAGGCTCTCAAGGAGATGTAAACCTGTATGATGGAAGCAAAGGATTTGAATCCTAATATATGGGATGAAGCTATCAAATATGCTGCATATGTTCAAAACAGAGCTCCACACAAAGCATTGAATGGAAAAACTCTATATAAGGTGTGGAGTGGTCACAAGCCCAATGTTTTTCATTTCAGGGTTTTTGGCTCAAAGCCCTGGTCTAGGATTCCTCCTGGGAAGAGAAAGGCCTTGCAAACTCAAAGAAAGGAGTCCATTATGGTTGGATATGTTGAATATGAAAAGGGATACAATCTATTTTATCCCTCGTCTAAGAAAAATTAATTGAAAGGAGTGTACAATTCGAAGAAGAACCCATGCAAGAGATCAAACTAGCTCAAGGGGAATGCTCAAATCCTCCAATCCATGATGATGTAAGTGATGACACATCCTATGATTTTTTTGATTCTAATATTGATGACAATGATGATGAAATGCATTCAGTGCATTGTAAGTGGGTCTATAGGGACAAAGTGGATGATGATGGTTATAATATTAATTATAAGGCCAGGTTTGTTTCCAAAGTATTCTTTCAGGCCCAAGGAGTGGACTATACAGATACATTTGCATCGGTTGCAAAGATGGACTCTATCAGGCTAGTTTTATCCATTACTACATCTAAGCGTTGGAAGGTTCACCACATGGATGTGAAGAATGATTTTCTTCATAGTGACATTCATGAGGAGATATATATGAATAAACATGAAGGTTTAATTCATGATCCTTCACTTGTTTTCAGGTTGAATAAGTCTCTCTATGGCCTCAAGCAAGCCCCAGGGCTTGGTATGCCAAGAAGGACAATTTTTTGCTATCGCTTGGCTTTGAAAGATTAAATATGATCCTAATGTGTATTTGAAGCATGTTTGTGATTTATTGCAGGTCATGTTACTATATGTTGATGGCCTTTTGTTCACAAGGAGATGCACCAAATATATAGGATCATTTAAGTCTTCATTGCACAGTGGATTCTCCATGACTAACCTTGGATTGTTGAAACAATTTCTTGGATTAGAGATTGAGCAATATGATGCAAGGATCAAGGTCAAACAAACAAAGTATGTTGCATACCTGTTATTTAAGTTCAAATGGCTGAATGTAAGGAATCTAAGTGTCCATTTCTCTCAGGAATAAAACTAGGTGATTATGGTGCATCTCCGCTGGTGGACATCTCGTTGTACAGACAACTAGTTGGGAGTTTGTTGTATCTTACACACTCTAGATCTGATTTGACATATGATGTAGGTGTTGTTGCTAGATATATGCCTGAGCCTCATGAGATCCATTGGAAGACTGCAAAAAGAATCTTGCATTATGTGCAACGAACAAAACACTTCAAGGTACAATATGTTGTTGGTTCTCCACTAGAACTAGTTGGATTTACTGATTCTGATTAGGCTGGAGATCCCATTGATAGAAAATCCACTTCAGGTTATATCTTCATGCTTTCACATGGTCCCATATGCTGGTAAATCAAGAAACAACACATCATATCCCTCTCCTTAGCCGAGGCGAAGTACAGAGGACCAGTGAACGCAGCTATAGAATGCGTGTGGTTGTAAGGTATTCTTGGGGAACTTGGATTTGCATTTGATTCACCCACAATCATTTGTTGTGAAAATAAGAGTGCAATCAATATTTCCACTGATCCAGTGCAGAGACAGAGGACCAAGCACATTGAGATACACATGCACTACATCATGAGCTTGGTGCATGAGCATGTGATATCATTGCAGTATTACCCATATGCAGAGCAAACTGCTGACGTCTTCACCAAGAGCTTCACAGAGAAGACATTAACCTATCTTAGGTCCCTTCTTGGAGTGGGTGATACATGGTGATGGCTGATATTTACATTCTTATTTTTCTCCATCTCCATTTTAGAGGGGAGGTTTTGTTCCCATGAGATTCTCCTCCTTACCTAGGTTATATGGACTACTAATTTTTCTGTAAGAGGTGACTTGAGCCTTAGTCGCCAAGGCCTCAATAATGTCGTATAATTGTACTGAGTTAGGATTAAGCAAGGGTGTTAGAGCATTAATCCACCTTAGTACCATGGTCATACACCGAAGACACATTTGCATTAGTCTTATGCTATGTTATATGGTCCAAAACTAGGTTACATTGGTCAACCTTGGTGTATTTGGTGTTTTCGACTCATAATTACACCCATGCACTCTATTTGATCATTTTGACTGCCCATGTGCCCTCATTAATGACATATCAGACCTTGGTGTGCTCCCCATCCCTTAAAATAGGGAAATTGGTCGACTAGAGGCAGTAGTGCATGTATTTGGTGGTTTTTGGCTCTCCTTGGTCATTTATTGCTACCTAGAGACACTCCCACTGAGTCATGCATTAATTAATACCTATCCTACCCTCATTTATGTCCTAGAATGCTCTATCCATGTCCACATAGGAATTCGTGACCATTTTGGATGGTTTGGGAGCTCATTGGTCCACCTAGGGGGGGTTTTGAGGTCAAATCTAAATATGCCACATGTACACATCCAGATTGCCTCCAAAGGATAACGTGTTATCCCTAATGTAATATAAACCTGATCCAAACATCTTTACATGTTGGACAATCATAATAAACTTTGTTATTGACTACATTTCTATGTGTTAATTTCACTCTTTCTACTGTTTTATGCATATTTTGTGTGTAATCTTGAATTGTGAGGATTCCCTTAGCTCCTAGATCCTATTGTGAATCACATTTTCACACTACTACATTCCAAACAATATATTTTGTGTTTTGGTTGGGAATATGGGTTGATGCCATCAATTTCTATGCTCAATCAGATGTTACGTACTTCATCCTTGAATTTATTGGGCCATGTATCCTCTATATGCTTCATGGCTATTGAGTATGTTGGGATTCACATAACTCCTTCCTCACTTTGGTGTGATGCATGCCATCCTTGCAACAAATCTATTTCTTTACAACAAAAGAGATTTCAAATCATTGAGATTATAGGCACGTGCCTCAATATTTTAAGATGAGTATGTAAGATACCCATACATTACACATCTACAGAGATACTCATATGTAGATAAAACATACAAGTACACAATATTGACTTTATAAAAATCACAAAAAATTAATTTCGATAGGTTAATTAACAAATAGTGAGCCCCGTTTGAATTTACAATGTGTAAGCGTAGTTAAAAATTATTTAATACATATTAAATGAAGTTAAATCATATTTAATTATGATTAAGGAGGTTCCAATGGTTATAATACCCCTTCTCGAACTGACCTATCAATCATGACAATTAGCAGACATGTTTCAACATGAATAACAAATGAACATAAAGATCCCGAAGTCCTAAATAATCCTTTTGATTCTGACACTAACACGTTGATCCTGAATTTACCATGTCGATCCTGATATCGACAGTCGAGATTCAACACCACAACAAAACACAACAACAACTCACGACTTCTAATTCGCAATGCGGGCATTCACGACTTCTGATTCCCGAGTCATGATTCCCAATGTGGGCATGTCATATGTCAGGAGTTGTTTCCCAACAAACCAAGGTTTACAGCAATGCTCCTGACTTCTGACTCCTGACCTCGACACATCGGAAGTCGAGAGTCGACACCAACTGACAAGACTATATAATTTTCACTCCCAACTTTGAATTCCTGACATAGGCACGTCGAAAGTCAGGAATTTGCACCAAATCATCATCCTAGTGATCAATAGTCATGATTACTCATCAACATAGCAATCAACGGTTAAGATCACTTCGATTTAACAAGGAAATACTTAGCCATTATCATGAAAATGACTAAGGTAAATAAGATAATAAACTAAGGATTTTCACCATAATTTGACATTGAAATATTCCCATGAGAACACTTATCAATCTCACAACTTGAAACCAAAGAAAAATGAATATTTAATGAAGAAGTTAAGGTAAAATCGTCATAGGTAAAATTAACGAGGGTCGGTCCACTGACAGACCATTCTACCTGTCAATAGATAAGTTAAACAATCAATCACTACAAATGAAAAAAAGCACCATACAAAGAGCCAAACAAACAATGAAACCGTAAAGGAAAATAACATCACATGTGATTCCTCCATCCTTCACGAACTGAGCGTATTCACAAAGATTTAGTTATTTAAATATCCTTACAATTTATGTAATTTATAAACCAAAACCATGTTATTCAGGAAGAGTTTAAGGCCATGGTAGAAAACCCCTCTGAAAAAAAGATCAAGATCTTAAGATCAGATAATAGAGGAGAATTCACATCAAGTGAATTCAATGAGTACTGCAAAGAAGCTGAGATTAAGAGGGAGCTTACCATTCCCTACAATCCACAACAAAATGGTCTTGCAAAAAGAAAGAATAGATCTATCATGGAAGCTATGAAAGATATGATACATGATCAAGATCTACCTATGTACCAATGGGCAGAAGCAACCAGAACAACAATATATGTATAGAATAGAATCTCCCATAGTACCCTTGGGAACAAAACTCTAGAAGAGATGTTTACCAGAGAAAATCCTGAAATATTTGGTTTCCCGATATACATACACATTCCCAAGGCGAAAAGATCAAAGTTAGATACTTCAGGAAATAAGGGTATGTTTGTAGGATATAATGAGAAATCAAAATCTTATGGAATATATATCCTAGGATATCGTCAAATTGAATTAAACAGAGATGTCACCTTTGATGAAGATATAGCCTTCAAAAAATCAAAGAAAGACAAGGAATATGAAGAGGAGCATGAAACTCTGAGAGTTGTAGAAGGTCCTAAACCAGTTAGGAATAAAGAAGAAGATCAGATACTTGAGGATCATGACATGACAGAACCTTAGAGACCTGAAGAATTTCCCATTGAAATTATCTCATGAAAGAGAAGACCTGTTTGGGCTCATGAAGTAATTGAAGAAGCAAAAAGACATGGTGTCCCAGAAGAAACCATCAGAGAAAGAAAGAATCCAAATCCATACCCTAGTTATGTAGCTTTGATGTGTGGTCTTGTTGATAAAGAACCAACATGTTTTGAATAAGAAAGAAAGCATAAAGAATGGGTTGATGTAATGGTCGAGGAATACCAATCCATTATAAAGAATGATGCATGGGAACTAGTACCAAAACCAAAAGACAAGTCAATGGTATCCTCGAAATGGATCTCCAAAGCAAAACGCTCAGCAGATGGTAGTATAGAAAATTACAAGGCAAAATTCTTAGCTCGCGGATTCTTCTAGAAGGAAGGAATTGACTATGATGAAACCTTTGCACCAATAGCTACGTACACCTCAATTATAACCATCCTTTCCTTGACATCCAATATGAAGTGGAAGTTACATCAGATGGATGTAAAGGCAACCTTTCTAAATGTCTTAATAGAAGAAGTATATATTGAACAACCGCAAGGTTTTGAGATTGATGATCAGGAAACTCATGTATGTAAACTCAAGAAGGCATTGTTTGGGTTAAGCAAACACTTATAAGAGCATGGCATGGAAGAATATATGGATTCCTAATGAGTTTAGGATTTACCAAGAGTAAAGCAGATTCCAACGTCTACTATAAAGTTGAGGGTGATGGAATTATGATATTGCTACTATATGTAGATGATCTATTCTTGACAGGTGAAGATAATCCCATCAACGAATGTAAGACGAAGCTTGCTACAAAATTTGAGATTGAAGACCTTGGAATGATGCATTATTTTCTAGGTCTTAAAGTATGGCAGTATCCAGATGAGATTTTCCTAAACCAAGGCAAATATGTAGTAGAAATCCTAAAAATATTTGGGATGATAGATTGCAAGGATATGACTACTCCGATGGAAAAACATTTGAAACTATTGAATGATGACACTTTGGAAGTAGTCGATGCCACCCTATACAGACAGATTATTGGTTCTATGATGTACTTAACCAATACGAGACCGGATATATGTTTTGTCGTAAACACTCAGAGTCAATATATGGTGAATCCCAAACATATTCACCGAGTTGGAGCATTAGAGGAAATTTCAACTCAAAATGGGCCTCCTAAAATGAACTAATAAAATAATAGTTAAAATAATAAAATAATATTTATTAATTTTGGAGGAAGAAAAGAAAAAAACTACTTTTTTGTTTGTATTTTTGACATATCTCCCTATGTTTTTACTCAAATTTCGATCGGGAGAGCTCGTTGGATGCAAAATTAAATTCCGCATCCAACGAATANTTTCAAATTTAAATCAATTTCATTGGCTAACACATGATGACATGGAATTTGAATAAAAGTTAAAAGGCCCATTTTGAGTTGAAATTTCCTCTAATGCAAAACATGTGATGAGATATCTAAAGGGGAATTTAGACTATGGTATTAGATATGCATCAAATAGAGAGATCAGATTACATGGATTTACATATTCAGATTGGGCAAAAAGTGTTGAACATAGAAAGAGCACTTCAAGATGTTGTTTTAGTTTGGGATCATGCATGATCTTATGGTTCAATAGAAAGCAGACCAATTTTGCACTTAGCACGGTATAAGCTGAATACATTGCAGCATGTTCAGCTTGGAGCGAAGCAGTATGGCTTTGCAAGATGTTGGCAGGTTTAGTTGATGCAGAGATAGATGTTACTGATATCCATTGTGATAATCAGAGTTGTATTAAGATGACATAATACCCGATATTTCATGACAAGACAAAACATATCAAAGTTAGATATCATTACATCTGGGATATGGTTCAAAAGGGAGTTGTAAAGCTCAAGTATGTTCCTATAGAGGAACAAGTGGTAGATGTATTGACTAAGCCTTTGTCTCGTGTAAATTTTGAATACTTTCGATACAAGCTTGGCATAGTCCAAAAGGATCTCTCTCTCGAGAGGGAGTGACGGTAGATGGTACAACTATGCAGTGGTGGTAGCTCGGCCTAGAGTACAGTAAGTCTGGCTAGGATTGTTGAACCGAAAGGGGTAGTAAGTCAAATTAGGCCTATTGATCCTGGGGGGATTAGTATGTCTAGCTAGACTGGTTTAACCCAATTGGGTTAGTAAGCCAGAAAAGAATTGTTGGTCCCCAAGAAGATCCATCTGTCTGACTAGGATTGTTGACTCGAAAGGGTTAGTAAGTTAGACAAAATGCCCAAATGGATCTACTAGAGAACTCACCAAGATACTGCTTCGAGATAGTTAGTGGGAAAGATGTGGTTTTAGTATTTTCATACTGATAATTGTTGAGATAGTCTCGATATTCCTATACTGATGTAGCAGGTTCAGTATTTTCATACCGATGTTGATGAGATGATTACTGAGATAGTTTCAGGATTCCTATATTGATGTAGCAGGTTCAGTATTTTCATATTGATGTTGATAATATGACTATTGAGATGATTGATGAGATAGTTTCGGTATTTTTATACTGATGAATGATGATGTTGTTTCAATATTTTTATGTTGATGATGATGATGTTCCAACATCTCTATGCTGGTAATGCAAATTATGATCTAACATTTATTGATGATGTTGTTTTTAGCACTTACATGTTAATGATGTTGTCGTTGATGTCTCAGTATTTACATACTGATGTTGCAGATGATGTCTCAATATTTACATATTGATGTTGCAGATGAAGTCTCAGTATTTACATACTGATGTTGCAGATGATGTTTCAGTATTTACATACTGATGTTGGAAAAAGATGATCCAATATTCACATACTGATGTTGTAGAAGATAATCTAGTATACGCAGAAGATGATTCAGTATTCATACACTGATGTTGCAGAAGATGATCCAGTACACCCAGAAGGTGATTCAGTATCCACATACTGATGTTGTATAAGATGATTCAATATCCACATACTGATGTGACAGAAGATGATCCAGTACGCATAGAAGATGATTCAGTATTTACATACTGGGGTTGCAGAAGATGATCCAGCTGAGATCAATGATGAAAATATGAGATGGTGTTCCAAAACTTCCTATGACATATAGAGACTCACCAATCAGATGTATAGTTGTGGTAGTAGTTTCTACCTTGGTTGAATACCTTCCTAGTTAAGAGGGAGTGCTAAAGTATTGTAATTTCGAAAGATATTACATATGTATTGATTGTATTCCTCCATCAGGAGATGAGTTTGGTCATGTAAGAGTCATTGAAAGAATCAATGTAAACATATGGATGTAAGTCGAGTCAATAGTAGCCAAGTGTCATTATAATAAATGTTATTTTTGGTGTCTTGCTAAACAAGTCGTCCCTGTTAGTTAGACAAGTTGGCCCTGATAGGTCCTAGGACAAGTCAAGTGACAAATATAAATAGGGAGGCACTCCCCTTCATTTGTACACACTCACTCAAGCAAGTTTGCAAGAGAGAGAAGAACAAGTGCGCAAGAAAGAAGAGACAAGTAGTTGTCTGGGTTTTACACTGCTTTGGTTGAGTTCTATACTGAGGAAGTTTTGTGGGGTTTCCTCCCTTATGGTTTCCCCAAGGAAAATATTTGTGTTCTTTGTGTTTATGTTCTTGTTGTTCTTTCAGTGATCCTACTAGTGAAAATTGTTTTAAGATATCATCTAAGTAATTAAGAAAACTTAACAGACAGGAGATGATCCCTCGAAGGGTTTTGGGACCTTTTTGGTAGAGATCTTATGCATTCATCTTCCTCGGATGAGGGAACATCACTTGAGGATTATTTTTGGCATCCATGTAGTGTATTCTTAGCAGGACAAGTTGCCCACCATGGAGAAGCTCTAGTGCAAACTTTTGCATGCTTTCCTTTCCTATGCATTCTTGATTCATGCACCTTAGTTGGAGCAGGCTTCTTGGAGTTACTCTCTTCTTTCAGGTATTCTTGACGGAATGAGGGTGCCCTGCATGGTCAATTGTAGCTCCCTTCTTTCATTCTATTCTAGGGATCTTTCTATTTTAAACTCTAAAGCCCATTCTATAAGAGTTAGGGAGTTCTATTGAGTTGGTTAATCGTTATATTCACTTGAGTTCACTAGCCTTTTATTCCATTCTTTTTCTTTCAAGGGAATGAGAGAGAACATACCCTTTAGTGAGAGCTATAGGTCACTCTCATCTTGTTCATGTGATTTCATCATTGGAATTGGTGAGAGAAGGTTCTCTAGAAGTGGTTAGTCATCCCGTGGAGTTCTTCGAAATTGAAGACAATATCTCCAAACTATGTACTTGTAGCTTTGGAAAAAATGCATCTTCTGTTATGGTGGCTTAATATCATTCCATTGGTGCATTTCAATATGATTTCTTTTACTTGAATATTTTGAGTTGATTTATCTTGGAGAATGCTCAATCATTTTTCTGCTATATTTGATTCCATATTTCATAGAATTCAAGACAATGTGGTCATAAAAAGATTTAAGAGTATTTACTTCATTGTTTTCTATGTTTGTATAAGTAGATATGCATGGTATGCACCTTTTGAGTGCATATCTGAAGTGTTTAAGAACAAGTTTGCATGGAAATTGAGCTAATTTGATATATACAAGCGTATATTTGCATATTATTTATGTTCAAATTAATGTAAAGCGTATTTTAGGTCTATTATTTTAATTTACATCAAGCTTTTCTGCATTTATGAAGTGGTTTTTGGAAGGCAAAGTTGAAATTCTCTTTAGATTGCATAAGGATACCTCTCTCTGGTTTAACATGCACTAACCTGAAGTGTAGAGGAAACACACAGAGGTGAGTGTACCTTTTTCCTAGTTGACTTTGAACCCTTCCAGTTTCAAGGATTAACATGTACAAAAATGTTCAAATTCACATCTTGGGTTTTTTGATCCCTCTTGGTGGTATAGAACCAGGTTTAGGATGGATCTATTATAGTCATAATATTCCTAAGAGAGCAAGGAAATCCATACAAAACATAGAAAGATTTACAAACTAACAATACGCTTGATTTTGAAGGACATTGACACAATGTTGCAAAAGTTAACATTGACCAAAAATAAGTTAAGTTCATCAACTCAAGAAATTGGTCAAAGGGGGAAAAAATGGATGAAATGTGGCGAGCATAAACTTGGACTTGAAAAAATTGGAAAACTTGGATTACTTGAAAAACTTGGAAATAATCAAGAGAAAACAAAGATTTTTGCACCATTGCTTAGACATTTATTAAAAAGTTTATGTTCTCACTGATAATATTATTTCTCACCCACAAGTCTCCTTGGTTGTCAAGGAATCCTCCCATTAGCTACAATTCCTTTTGAGCAAATTACTGAATCATATTGGTGAGGTTGATATTTGGAAGGTTTTCCTTCTTCATTTTAGATTATGTCTTGAGAATGGTTAAATGACCTTAAACTTGGTGAATGTGTGAATCATTTATCCGTTGGAGTGATTTGCATGCAAATGAAGCATTTGTATCATAGTCCTCTTTTGGATGAGGGTGCATTGTTGAAGGAAGCTTCTAGCTTTCCCATTTTAGATAAAAGCTTATCCATCTAGAGGTCATCACTAGTTTTCCTTGCATGGAATCTTTTGGTGGGTTTAAGTTCTAAGTTAAGTGCTAAGGACCATGCTTCTATTATTGGGATACTTTCCTATCAAGCAAACATGTTATTCTTACCTATGGAAGTGTACCTTGGATGAGGGAGTCTCTTTTGTTGATTTTTCACTCAAACTCTTATTTTTATTTAGGAGTTAAGCACCTCACTTGGGAGTGATATTTTTAGAATCTAAAAGTGTTGCTTATCTTTTTTTCCATGCAAAGCAAGCTTTGCTTCCTTAGGAAGTAAACTCAAAGTATGACCGAAGATGATCCCTCTATTTGAAGGGTTTTGGGACCCTTTTGGTGGAGATCTTATGCGTTTAGCTTCCTCAAATGAGGGAACATCACTTGATGAATATTTTTGGCATCTATGTAGTGTATTCTTAGCAGGAGAGGTTGCACACCTTCAAGGAGTTCCAGTGCAAACTTTCACATACTTTCCTCTCCTATGCAGTCTTGATTCATGCACCTTGCCTAGAGAAGGATTCTTGGAGTTGCTCTCTTATTTATTGTATTCTTGGAGGCATGAGGGTTCCCTCCATGGTCAATTGTAGCTCCCTTATTTGATTCTATTATAGGGATCTTTATATCCTAAACTATGAATCCCATTCTACAAGAGCTAGAGAGTTCTATTGAGTTGGTTAATCGTTATATTCACTTGAGTTCGCTATCCTTCCATTCCATTCTTTTTCTTTCAAGTGAATGTGAGAGATCATATCCTTGAGTGAGAGCTAGAGGTCACTCTCATCTTGTTCATGTGATTCCATCATTGGAATTGGTGAGATAACGTTCTTTCGATGTGGTTTGTCATCTCGTGGAGTGCTTTGAAGTTGAAGATAATATATCTCCAAATTTTGTGCTTGTAGCTTTGGAATAAAGGCATCTTCTATTATGGTGGCTTAATATCCTTTCATTGGTGTGTATCAGTATGATCACTTTTACTTGAATTTTTCGAGTTGATTGAACTTGGGGAACACTTTTCTGCTATATTTGATTCCATATTTCGTAGAATTAAAGGCAATGTGGTAATAAACAGATTTAAGAGTATTTACTTCCCTGTTTTCTATATTTTTATAAGTAGATATGCAATGTACGTACCTTTTGAGTGCAGATCTGAAGTGCTTAAGAACAAATTTGCATGAAATTGAGCTGATTTGATATATACAAGTGTATATTAGCATATTATTTTATGTTCGAATGAATGTAAAGTAGATTTTAGGTATGTTATTTTAATTTACGACAAGTTTTTCTGCAGATATGAAGTGGTTTTTGAAAGGCAAAGTTGGATTTCTCTTTAGATTGCATAGGCATAGCTACTCCAGCAAACACAACCCTACTCACACACCTACCAAAGATTTTTTGAGGGGCTATATCAAAAACTTTAGCAAAATCCAAAAAACATAAAAACAACACTACCCTTCGTTTGTACCTTTTCAATAGTGGCTCTAGGGGTTGGGTTTCCAAATCAATGGTTGAATGATTAGGCTCAAAAAGCACTTTAGAAAGAGACCTGAACTTGTATTCTTCTTTTTTCCAATCATTCTTCTAGTTCTACCGTGTGTGAAAGATTTCTTTGCCAACTTATTTCTACTCACTTGACTCCAATCTTGAGGCTCTACATCTGATAAATTGTTCTTTCTTGTTCTATTAAATAGTCCACTACACTCGCTCCTTGTTTAATTTGACAACTGTATACTCATGTTCCAATACAATGTGATGTACCATTACAAATCAAAATTCCAAAGCAACTACATTATGATAGGAAACACTTCATTATTGTGATGTCCCCTATATCCACTAAAATCCTAGTACAAGACTCCAACCCTACCCTCTCATGTCCATATCAAGTTCTTTCATCTAGATGTGGTCTTTACCCTCTATGAATATATTTAAAAATGAAACACACACAACTATGAGATTCCAAAAGATAATAATGAAAGTTTGCAAAAATAATAAAGCACTATATGTTTTGTACAATTTCTTAGCTCTCTACTTTTCACTTTTTATGTCCTTATACACTGCTTTTGCATTTGCTTTCCACTTGTAGTACAAGACCATTTCCCCCCAATTTACTGATTTCAATTGGATTAAATATACTCAATTCATGGCCTCATTCCTCATGGAAAGATGAATTGACTTATAGTGCTACTAGGATATATCGGATGGTTGGTTCTCCTTGTTTCAATTAGTTCATTCTTTCATTGATTAATCCTTAAATATGTACTTGTTGCTTATGTGGAACATCTGGTTGTTTGCATATCCCTTAAGGTTTGTTTCTTTTAAGATTCTTGTTCTAGAATCCATATCTATGGGATTTGTGTTGGTATGAAGGAAATTTTAGACAAACAAGGATGTGTGTGGGAACACTTTTTGCATCTAAAACTTGTAGTAGTATTTTCCAGGACAAAAATGTGACATTCAATGAAGGTTGTTACATGCAGTTATACATAAGTCATTTGTGTTAAGTAATGAGTAAAATCAAAAAAGGGTAAGAAAAAGGGAAAAAGAGGGAAAGCCTCAAAATCCTTGTAATAGTTAGCAACAAAGGACTAAATTTGAGATCATTGCAGACTGCTTCAAAAGAAATATATTTACACCATCACATATAGCAATTGGAATGATCTCTGCATGCATTTGACAACATTGTTGCATTCCTCATTTGTGGGAATGATTGGGATATTTGCAATTTTTATGGTTATGCAGAAAGTCAATATGGTATTTTAAATTTTGTTATAATTTGATAGCTGCAAAACCCAAATCACTAAAACCAAGACAAAGCATAGAAAACAAAGAGTCGATCTTGTTTAACCACGATGATAAGCAATCACCTCCCAACCATAGACAAAGATATTGTCTCTCCCGATCTTGCACCTTCCAATAGATATAAATCGTTCAGAGATAGATGTACATCTAGATAATAGTAGCACAAACCCCAAGAAATACATTAAGAAACCTCCCCAAAGTGGAGAACCCCCAAAAATAGTCTCCTAGCTACAATAGCAAACTTTCTCTTTCTAGAGCGAACTTTCTTAAATGTTGTGTTAAACTGAGGAGGCATCCCCACTATTTATACTGATTTCTGTGTGACTTTTAACTGGGGCTGACCTAGCTACTTAACTAGGGTCAACTTGTTATTTGTGTAATATTAAAATGTAATTTAATTATTTATTTACTGGGATGACTTGTGAGGTGATGCATCACGCATCTACTACAACAGCACTCCCTCTTAACCAAGGAGGAATAATCGGTATTATTAACTGGAATGCATCTATATACCAATAGTAATTCATAGTTATCTCAAACATATCTATAAGGAAGGGCTTCCAACACAATCTCTGTTCGTTGAGAAGTGTTTATCAATGTTTATGTGTTAGCTCAATCCAGTCCCTCGGAGAACATGGAATAGCTCCACAACTATTCACAGTACATTGAGAAGTCATACATGCATAACCACAACCCAAAGAGATCACTAGGACCATCACCACTAGTGAGTCTATGCCATATCATGAGCTACAACCTCATGATGACAACATACGTTAACACCTCATAACATCCATAGGGACTACAATCATATGAGGGCTCACAAGGGATATAACTTTATGCAAAACTTTCATTGTGTGCGTATGAGCTACAACCCATAAATCTCCTAACCACAAAGGTTGTTGAGAACCAACCCAATGACAAGTCCTCATCTATTGAGGAGTTCATATGTAACAACTCGACCTAGTTCATCAGGGAGTCCATATGTAACAACCCAACCCAATCCATTGAGGAGTCCATATGTAACAACTCGAACTAGTACATCGGGGAGTCCATATGTAACGACTCAACTTGGTTCACACATGACATAGTCCACTAGGTCTATATTCGTACAACAACCAACCATGTTTCATGTTGAGTGTACCACTACAGAGCCAGTCCTTTTTCATATTGTATGTAGCTCTCTATAGGGCCAGTCCCTTTTCATACTGGATGCAAAATTTTATAGAGCCAGTGCTTTTTCATATTGGATGTAAGTCACATACATCTTCCATAGAGCCATCCCTTTTTCATGTTGGATGTGAAGACCAAACATCTTCCATAGAGCCAACATTGTTTCATGTTGGATGTGAAGACCACATGTCTTTCACAGAGTGAAACCTGTTTCAAGTTGGAGGTGCGGACCACACGTCTCTCACAAAGCCATCCCTATTTAATGTTGGATGTGAATACCACTTCTAGATCCCACACAGGTTCACATGAAACCACAGTCCATACATGGCAAGGTGTTCACACATAATCACCACACACACGTATTCGCCAAGGACTCAGGTGTTCACATAGAATCATCGTCAGTGTCCATAGGTGTTTATCCAGAATTCTCACTCACAAGTGCTCATCTAGAACTCAAGTGTTCATATAGAATCATCATCACTGTTCACAGGTGTTTACACACAATCAACCTTCCCTCTTAGCGAGGGGGACATTCTACATCACGTCCAAGCCTCTCACTTGGTAAGAATGTCTGTATCTGGATCCTCACACTCCTAGCCAATACATAGCACCTTGAGTCTAAACAAGACTACACTAGAGCCATTCACCACTAACTGTGAGTGAACATTTAACATGATGACATCTGGATGAGAACTATGTCAGCACCTCGAGTTTAAGCAAGACTATACCAAAGCCATTCACCACTAATTATGAGTGAACATTTAGCCCGATGATGCACACTAGAGCTAACAAAATCTCAAGCTTTGTGCACAAGGTTGTGCCAAGGCCATTCACCGCTAAGTGTGAGTGAACACTAAGCCTGATGTGGCTCACCTGGTTCATCTATCAATAGATTATATCG
Organism: Pseudotsuga menziesii; assembly: GCA_001517045.1. NCBI lineage: Eukaryota > Viridiplantae > Streptophyta > Pinopsida > Pinales > Pinaceae > Pseudotsuga > Pseudotsuga menziesii. The sequence continues at coordinate 349,708 of LPNX010719346.1, read as the reverse complement.
GCATCATATAGAAACATCAGTGTGCGCCAGTGTGCACAGCCTCTCCATACTCCCTCTCAGAGTGATCGAGAGAATGCATGAAACATGTGCTAGCCTCTCCATCCCATCTCAGGATGTCCGAGAGATCTCCTCAATCCTTGCGGAGTGAACAGGAGAATACATGGTGTTTGTATAATCGCCCTTCCCTCTTAGCGAGGGAAATAATCATGATACTAATCTCCCACTCCTTCTCGAAGTGGGAGAATGTACGGTCGCATCCTGCACACATATCAGCGAACATAGGCATCAAATATATCAGGGAAAACATTTTTGTCCTTCCCTATTCTAGTCATGAAATGCAAATAAATAATAATAAATCACATGATTGAATTCATGTACTTGTATGGGAGAGTATCAAGAGACTAGTCTCCCCACGCCATCTCAGGGTATTCAAGAGTCCTCCCTCTGTGTTGGATCATTCTGCTCCCTCTACATCTGAGCATATAGCTCCCTTTGTCTCGTCAAAACTCGAATGATTAACTCTCTTCCTCCAGGATCCATCTTTTATGACTCTAACTAGAAAGTAATTCATTTCCATGATTATTGAAGAAACAAACATTTGTAGTAGTAGAGAGATCGACATTCGTTGGAGTCTTCTACTCCCAAATGTCAATATCTACATGAGATCATATGGACCTGTGTGTCATGTACCCACATATATCTGGATGTGTTCGGTTCTCATCTATCTATTGTTACAACTGAATAGTCATGACTTCTATTTAACTGTTTCGATCGAAAGTTATTCTTTTTCCTATGCTGAGAGTCATGTTCCTAGAATCTTCATGCTTCCAATATATCTGATATTTATGAATATCAACGGGATCATTTGTCCTTCAGAGCAAGTTTCATCATATCATATGGTGTTTTTCCTACAAGTCAGATCCGTCAGATAGTTAGTGACATTGCTTAATCAATTCATCCAANATATATATATATATATATATATATATATATATATATATCCTAAGAGAAAATGGTAACTATCTGGATGCGTCCTTTCTCCAATAGAACATACCATCAAAGAGTGTGCACTACTCTAAGCATGTAAGAAGGAGATATCACCCTAGATTCATTAGGAGGTGTTGGAATATGATAACTTTGAAGGTCCTTTCTCATATTTTTGATGTGAGTGTCATGAGAAGTACTTAAGGCTTTGTCCTTTGTATTTATGTAAAAATTGTTTTTTATATAAATAAAGTGATTTTTTCCTTATACTTTATAAAGTGGGCCACTTTAAGTGACATATTTAATAATTAATGAATTTAATTATTAAAAATGCATGTTCATTAATGATTAAAAGTGAGTTTTAATAATGACCCTTGATCTTATAATTAATTCTCAACCCTAGATTAGGGTAGTTAGAGAATGTAGTTGCAAAATTGAAGTATAAGGCAAAGTGAAAAAACCTTGATGAGGACACTCACGATCAGAAAGGAAAGAAGACGAATGTGAAGAAGAAAGAGGAGATACCGTAGCAGAAGTGGCATAATTTCCAAGAGGAGCAACAACACATTTCCCAAGGTATCATGTAGCATATATTGCAGTCGTACAACAAGTACAGTCACACGTGTGAGGGTGCGATTCCAAGAAAAATTGGTGTACACTGAATATTGGTTGTACAGTCCATTCAACATTAATTGAAAGCATGTGTTGGAACAATTTTCAAGGAAAAATGTACAATAGGAAGTACAGGCCATATAGCACGTGTGGTGGTCGTATAACAAACCGTACAACTGTCAATTTGCACGAAAAATGAGGTAGTTTGTTATTGTTTCAGTTTAGTGAAATTTTGTCAGTGAGGGTTAAAGAAATAATTTCTTATGTTGTAGAAAAATTTCTGAGTATTCTTCTTTAATGAAAAATTCTCTTCGGGTTTTTCCCGAAGTTGGGGCTTTGCCTAGTCATTTGACCAAAATAGCTGTGTACAATGTGTTTGCTTCATCTTCAGTAATTTGGAAGTGTCACTAAATTTGTGGTTTTAATTTCAAATTTTATGAGCAAATTTTAATTAAAACCCTAGACATTCAAAGTGTTTGACATAATGCATGTGTGACAAATGATCATGCTTATGTCGGTTTTTCTTCATTTATGGACTAGTTCAGTATAGAAAACTTGTACGGACTTCCACGTGTCACTGTTTCAACTTTAGGTTTTGAAATTCACACCAAAGAAACTACAATTTGTGCCCTTTCTGGAACATCTTACGAAACTGAATTTGGATCTTCCTGTCCCGAGATATAGCATTTCTCCCTAGGTCACCTATTTAAGACTGAATTCTAGAAGAGGCTAGAACCCTATTTTGGAGATATCATATCTCCTAAAGTACAACAAATATGAGGAAGAAACTCATACACAAGGTATATCAATATCTCATATTTTTCATATCTAAGTTTCATCTCTTTATCCTTCACCAAAGTCGAGTTATAGTGAAAATGCCTGAAAGACTAGTTTTTTGCTTTCTAGGGTTTCAAACGTGATACCCTAATCTCTAGTAGCTGCAGTTGTAGCAATGTCATGGCTGCACACAGACTTCTTTCAAGGTAGCTCTGATACCATTATAAGATTTTAATGGTTATACAATAACTTTAGACGTTTAGCATAATTTCATCATAACCCTAACATTAGGATCACTGAAATAAAGGCAAGCACAACAAGACAAAAGAACACAAAGATTTATCCTTGGAAACCCTCTTGGGGGAGAAAACCCAACAAACTTCCTCAATATAGAATTCGACCAACTACAATGAACAAACCTAAGAACAAGACTAGTAACTTCCTCTCTCTAGGGAACCTCCTCACTCTCTCTCGTACACTTACTTGTGTGAGAGATATGTCTAAATGAGGGAGGCACCTCACACATTTATACTCATTAAATGAGAGACCTAATTACCTAACTAGGTCATCATGGTTCTCTAATTAGGGTCGACCTACCTAGGAAGACTCAAAATAACATTTATATAATATTCTTGTGGGTACTATTGGCCCGACTTACAACATAGGTTTTACCTCAAGACTTTTACATGACCAATTACATCAATGACATCTCTCGAAGGAGGAATAGTAATAATAAAAAGTACAATAGAATATCTTCCGAAGTTACATTTCTTTAACATTGAAAACTACTTCAGAAACCCTAGTAGGAGCTAGGTCAAATTTGAAGTGTGGAGACTTGCAAATTTGAATCCACATGGAGATGTGCTTTGTCAAGGAGAGTTGAATACACCTCATTTTCTCCTAGATCCATGGATAAGACAACTCAAAACTAGAAACCCTAGTTTCGTGACTCCGACAGAGAATAGGTAAAAAAAAAATTCTGGATTTGAAATCTGCTTCTACCAATAGTTGTTCCCTAACAAGGTGAGTTGTAGAAATATGAGAACGAGACAAAACAATGAGAAGAAGGGATATATATATGGATCCCTAGGTCTTGACCCCAACAATATTAGGTCAAAAACTAAACTTTCTCCAAACTAGATTTGTCCACCATAGAAAGATGTGCCCTAAGAGGACGAGTTTCCCTATTCTCCTTTCAGGATGATCTGAGGTTGCCAGCACTCCAAAACATGGATCCCTAGTTTCCAACAATGACTTCTTTTAGCACTGCTCTGATACCTTGTTAGAATTTGATAGCTACAAAACCAAGTTCACTAAAAGAAAGACAAAGCACAAAAAACAAAGTGTCGAGCTCGTTTAACCATGATGATAAGCAATCATCTCCTAACCATAGGAAAAGATATTGTCTCCCATGATCTCGCACCTTCCAATAGAGATAAATCGTTCAGAGATAGATGTACATCCATATAATAATAGCATAAACCCCAAGAAAGACAATAAGAAACCTCTCCAAAGTGGAGAACCAAAAAAAAAAACAGTCTCCTAATTGCAGCAATTTCTTTTGCTAGAGAGAACTTGCTTGAATGTTGTGTTGAAATGAGGAGGAATCCCTCCTATTTATACTCACAATCTCCAAAGTGATGGATGGCCAAGATTAGATCTTGAACCTCACTTAAGATCAATGACTATGACTTAATATTAAGTTTTTTATTCATTAGCCAACATTAAGTTAGTAATGTGTTTTTCCTACGTTAAACTTAGGAAAGAGATATACAAGTCACTTGCTCAATAATTAAGCAAGTACCTAGAGATTAAATCGACAACTTCTGCATGTTTGACACCTAACCTATGCAGAAGCTCCTGGTCTAGCTATAATCATCAACACTGGTCAAAACTAGAACAATGACTCAACAATTATAACCCATGATTCCTTCTGCGTAGATAACCCTCATTGATTTACTCCCAGGATCACTCCCTATTTGGTGGATCTAAACTTTATAGTCTAAGATCAGGGATCCCAATATGACGAGTGACACCTTAAAGCATAGAATAAAATTTATTAATCAATTTAACTATATGTCAGTATATGTCAAACCAAAGCAACATGCTTATTGTTCACATAGGAGTCAAAATACTTAATAAAATAGTAAAATTTCTACGTAAATGCATTTCTCTAAGCCCGTGGAAAACATCAAGAAACCAAAAAAAGGAATGGTAAATGCATTGCTCTAAGCTCAAATTTTCTTGATGATGGTGATTAGCTACACCAAAAACATTACAATATAACATAAGAATTCTCAATTTTCAAATAATTCAAAAGACATGATGTAAAATGTGCCATATACAGATGTTATACATAACACTTGTCCTTAAGAAAAGTAACAAGATAGCATTACTCACATATGCATTTTACAAATAAAGCATAGATCCCATTGTCAACAGAATGAAATCGAATTAAAGCATTTTACTCTATTGTCAATGACTTCATGAGGGGATAGAAATTCAAATGCCATAATGATGAACCATATACTATGTGCAAGATTAACAAACAATAAAACTACATAGCAATGGACCAGTTAAAAAGTAAAAGTCATGTCGATAACATTTATCCAAAATATCTTTGAACAAATATCTTACACAGCGGAAATCTAAGATTAAAGTTACAACAGAATGAGATAATTCATTAAAAAGAAAGGAGTGCACCTTCGGAGCATCCATTGGATATTCTTTAGGTAAGAATAACTCCAACTTGAAAACACCACCTACACAAACAACAAAAATCGAGCAATCAAATTTTCTCTAGATGGAACAAAGGATACTTCCTTACCATGATACACTTTAAAATATTAAGAGTGGTTAGAAGAAAGCATTTAACATGCACATCACATAAATTATAAACACAAGCATAATTATGTTTAATACATGCAATGAAAAATTGATGCTTGCAAACTGATTACTCCATTCATTTTTTAGTATTAAGTTCATGAAGATAAAACCATGGGTGTGGGGAAGCCTTTAATTCCAACCCAAGGGGTCTGAGTGTATACGCATGCATGCCCCATTATGTCAGAGCATTTCCTTCAATTGGCCATTTGGGACAAGCCACTGATCTTCAATTATGTCAGAGCATTGTCTTCAACTAGCCATTCATACAAACTTTCCCAATTATAATCACTAAATCCATTGATACAAAAAAACGGTGTCCAACTACAATCCTAACATATCCTCTATTAAGGGAATGAGAAATGAATTTCTCTTTCTCACTCAATTCAAGGCCTTATAGTATATACACTACAAAATTAACTATGGCAACAGGGATAACCATGTGTTATTCTTCACCTCATAGATTTAGCACACCACTAAAATCTTATCTAAATCCATGCTTCCACTTGTGGGTCTACATTGATGTTCACTCATACAATGTTGCCAAAATGATTTGGATCTTTCCACCAATTTAATCTTATACACTACAAATTCCAATGGCATCCCGTACAAATTATTGTATGACAAGCGAAGACATTTGTAAAAAAAAAAGTCAATGCTCGACAATTGTAGGATTCAATAATCTCCCATGTGATCCTGAGTGCTTGTACAATGTAAAGCATGCAATAGACGACACCGCAAAGAAGTAGAAGGCTCAAATTAGCAATTTTCAAAATTAGAGAATATGAAAATATCCAACAAGCTTTTGAAATGAGTCTTTCATTTTCAACCAATAGCAAATTTGATCATACTTGCTTAATTGTGAAGTATAGATTAATATCATTCCTATCGATGGGCTATATGGCGTCTGCCATGCATAAGTCTTCTTACTTATCGATATCTATTCACTCAGAGTTAATTTTAAGGATCCACACTTTTTGGCAAATTAAGAAATCATGGTTCATCTTTTTTGGAACCAAATATAAATTATAAAAAATTGGTGAAAGCCTTTTATAAGTCCATATTTCTTACATGTTCATGTATTTGAAAAACTCTTTTGGTATTTTTGAAATATTATGTTTTTATTGGAGCTTAGAAGAATATGTTGGCAAAAACTTTTGGGGATTCTTTGGAAACAGGTCAAACAACAGATTTTGGCCACTAATACTTTTGAATGGACAATAGAAAGAAAAAAGTATTTCTCTAGCTAAAAGATTCTAATGTTTTCTCAGTGACTCGGACTTGGGACCAATTTTACAGGGAAATTAAACAAGTAATAAGTTTTTTGTGTTGGTGTATTCAAAATAAGAGGATGGATCGGCCCCAGTAAATGCACATTCTGCGGGGATCAAGAAGAAACATTAAATCACCTTCTGGTTCATTTTCATTTCACCAAGGAGATTTGGGCAGCAATATCAAGCCATCTATCCAAATTGATCACTTCAGTAGGCGATAGAGCTCAAAGGACTGGCATTGTCCTGTGGTCCATTTGGATTGCTCAAAATAGAGCAGAATCTCATCAAGCTCTATCATTCATCCAGAGTATGACCCCGCAGTTATTTTGATGGGGCATCTCAAGGGAAGCAAGGACTCAGCAGGGCTGGAGAGTGGCCCTTACTTCCAACTGGAGAGAGATTATATTTTAAGCTGGGACTTGGCAAAGTCACCAACTACGGAGCAGAACTCATTGCAGTTAGCACTTTGCTCGAAAATTCTTGGGTGATTGGCATCAAATCTGTAGCAGTCTACGGAGACTGTCAGGTGGTACTAGAATGGCTTCATGCAACACCAGCGACATTGACATTTATCATCAAGCAAGGGTAAAATCGGTTGAGGCATTGATTTCAGATTCCTCTTTCTTCTCATATATCCACATATGCAGGGACCTAAATAAAGAAGCAGGTCAGCTAACAAAATGGGCCGTTTCAGTCCCTGCAGTTAGCTTACAGATTGAGCACTCAATGGAGCGACTCCTCCTTCCTTCTTCCAGAACCATATTTTGACTTATTAGAAGAAGTGAAGCTATTTACCTAAGCAGCCCCTCTCAATTTCTCTTGATATTTTGCATTTTTTTACCCTCTGTTTTTAAATTAGGTTGAGTTGTTCTCATATGACTAAACAGAGCACTCTTGAGGAAAAATTTGGATGATTCTACACATGTATTGGTCAATCTCTTTGGATTAGTCGCTGAAGGATATGGGACACTGAGAATACTACACAGCAATCTTCGTATAAGTATTCTATAAATAAGATGACTCATGAGTAACTTTTTTCCATTTGAAAAAAATAAAAAATTGTGTATAACTACTGAAATTTGAATTTACAGGGAAAAAAGATATTAACATTATTTTTGTGTAATAACAAACTTTATTTTGACCAGTTATATATCACAACTGAGATCCTCCAGACTTTCTATAATGCCTCAAAAATATCTTTGATACGAACACTGTTCATACCCTCAGCCATACTAAACAATTAAAAAGCAGAAGCAACATAAAAATCTGATCAGAACCATGTCTAGAACATATTTTGACAGGAATCTCTTTCACATAATTGAATAAAGAGATAAAATCAAGTTACCCTCATATGGAGACTGAGAAGGTCCAAGAATCATCACATTGAAGTATTGCATGTTGTCCTCTGAAGGAGATGCGCTGATTCCAGGGGCTGGGATCACATAAATGTCATGTTAAAAAAATGAAAATTAATAGCATTAATTCCACAGCTTGTTCCACTGAAAGATTTTTTATTATCAAGCTTCCCTTGCAGCACTGTGGTCAAAACTTAGGGCCATTGTGCACTAGAAAATATATTATGGCAAGTAAATTTTGCAGAAAAACTATTTGCACTGCCATCTGCTAATTAATTCCACTGTCTAAATAAATGGCATTTAACATTAGTGGTGAGCTATTATTTGTATGTGAGCCTCTCTTTCCTTTGGTATTTGTTATTCGAGTGCTCAACAGAGTCAAAACTACCATTGCTTATTCAACAATGGTAATAAAGTCCTGTTAAAAAATTGTGCCATCAAAGGATCTAAATATTCCTCCATTGTTCAGGATGACCACTGCCAACCACTGCGAAACAGGCCTCTACACTTTCTCCCAGGGATTCTGAGAACAATTTTCCATTCAGTCACTAAGGCAAAATTTAAAGCATCCGTATCCCTCCTTTAATTTCTTGATTCACAATCTACCTAATTCACAATTCCTAATGTTTTGATCATTTGGCTCATCGAATAAATTACCCATCTTTGATATGAACCAGAACAGAACTTGAACAATGCTGAGACACAATAAACAGAGCTAAGACAAGTTAACAGGCCCAGCAGAGACTTCATGGAAACCCCCACTTCCCCTTCCCATTGAACAAAAATATTAAAAATAAAATAAAATCACTTTCCACCTTTCAAAAATATTAACTTCAACAATTAAAAAAACAAATAAAATAGATATTTGATATGAAATTATAATATTGTCTTAAATAAATGTCTTAAATATCCCAACCTTGTGGTAGTGTGTACCTATGAGCCCTTTCCTCCATGTCCTTCACATAATGTTAACAACATAGGTGAATAGCTGTTTCAACCTTTTACCATAAAAACTCATCTGATGTTGTAAATTGTTATTCACCTCTTTACACATGGAAGGTTTTGAGTCCACATCCAGCAAGAGATTCTGATACCAACACATGTGAATATGATTTACATGTCAGAAAACAGAGGGAAGGTAAGATGAATTGCCATCATATAGCCACAAAAACTACTGCCCTGGCATTCATGCTTATAAAACAAGAACATGGGAAATACATGGACGTGGCAAATGCAACTCAAGCAGTTTATGAGTCAGCTGTTTATGCGGCAGCCGCTGTATGAGTTGCTGTTGATCTTGCATATATTGAATCTGGGACTACAAACTAAAATAATAATAAAAAAGATAACTCAAGAGAAAGATGTTTGAAGGTGAACATGAGCTTCATGAAGCTAAGGGATCAAAATGAAGGGAAATATGGGATTAAAATAATAAGAAAATAGATAACTCAACAGAAAGATGTTGGAAGGTGAACATAAGTTTCATGAAGAACTTTTACGGGATCAAAATGAAGGGAAATATGGGATTAGTACTAATAGATTGGAAAGTGGTCATAAAGACACTAGGTCTAGAATTCAAGGATGAGAAATGGAGAAAATGTTGTTTTAAGCACTAGGTAGGCTTTTGACAAAGTTCACCGTATTTAGAAAGAAAGTTCCAATTTTGAAAGTCGAGAAGAATGATCAGGGGATCAGGATTCTCGGTCAGAGGATGGTCAGTCTTATCATCAAGTGAACAAATCCAACTAACAATATGATGACGGATACAATGATAGTCAAGATGAGTATGAAACCAATGTTGTTTTTAATGACAAGGTTGAACACCAATTTAAGAGGTCAATATCCAACAGTGTATCAAATTCAAGTGACCAATCTTCCTACTAGCAGGCTAATAAGCCACTACCTGAGCCTAGTATTGATGATGATGAAGATGAGCATGAGAAGAATTTCTATGGAAGCACGAGTTACCAAAGTGCACTTAGGTAGCATAGAAACTTTGGAAATGAGGATTACCAAATCCAACATTTTCATCACTTTGGTGATCAAAGGCAGTTTGATACTGAGAATGATGCGTATGAAAAGGTTGTTAACAGAAAAGAATATCATAACCATGACTTTACAAATGAAAGCCAAAGACTTCTTCATAGTTTGGGTCTAAAATAAGGGCTATCCAGCCTATTAAGAGTTATAATTTATAAAGGTGAAGGGCATCTATTTATACAGAGTGTGCAGAGATCAAGACCATCTACGCTACTGCTACATGAAAACAATTTGATGATTAGGTGATGCCTTTGAAGGATGAAAGGATGATAGAAGAATTATACTTCACATCCATTCTAGACTCCCAACCATCCATTCTAGATTCCAAACCAGATAGCAATTCTCCTTGCAAAAGACACTCCAAGCAAAAAAGCACTGGAGATACGGCATCTGATGATGTCTCCACTTCATTAGGATACAAAGTTTAAAACACTATAACTCTAAGGTTGCCTGCTTTCATATTCTTCTCACTGGGGTTGACAATTGCTTACTAAATCACTACAACCTTAAATGAAAAGCTCAATATTTTAAAACAGTTCTCACAACAGGAGCCTAGAAGAAGTCATGCAATATTATAAATTCCATTATGGCAGAAGAGCACAAACCTGATCATTTCATGCCGGAATGAAGTTCACTGTTCAGATGCAGCACATCCGTGTCTGGAAATTCACAGCAGACTATTCAATCCTGCTTATTCTCTAATTCCTGGTGGCGGGCGAATTCAGATTTGATCCCGTCTTTCTCCACTTTCGAGAAGTAAAACGATCATAATTTGTCTCATATGTCTGTCAACTGTTAGTTAGGAAGGGAAAAGTGATTTCTCTGTTAGTTTACGGATGCAAAAGCAAATCGTCTTATCTTGAATTTGTCTCATCTGATAAGGATTGCTTATCCGTTGAAGGGAGAACGCAGTTAGTTCATAGTCCAGAGAGGGAGATGCAAATTGTCTCATCTGCCAAGGGTTGCTGACAAAAAAGAGGGAGAGGGATTTTGATGACGATGATGAAATGAGCATGAGAGGAATTTCTCTGGAAAGCTTGGAAATGAGGATTCCCAAAGCCAGAATTTTCAGCAATCTTGTAATCAAAAGCAGCTTGATTGATAATGAGAAGGATGCGTATAAAGGGGTTGTCAATCGAAAATAGTATCATGTCAAAGATTTTACAGATGAAAACCAAAGAATTCCTGATAGTTTTGAGCGTCTAAAATAAGGGCTATCCAGCCTAGTAAGAGTTGTGAAGGTGAAGAGAATCTATTTACGCAGAGTGTGCAAAGATCAAGACGGTCTACGCTACAAGAAACCCAATTTGATAATTCCCAATTTGATGACTGGGTGAATTCATATTTGATGATTCCCAATTTGATGACTGGGTGAATTCTTTAAATTATGATAGAAGAATTAAATTTCACACATTCTAGACTACCAACCAGATAGCTATTGTCCTCACAAGAGACACTTCAAACGAAAAAGCATTGGAGATACGGAATCTGGTGGTAACTCTACTTCATTCGGATACAAAGATGATAACTGTACTGTTGTCTGCTGCCATTATATTATAAGATGATAACTCTACTGTTACTAATTCACTACAGCCTAAAATGGAAAGCTCAATATTTTAAAGCAATTGCCATTAAAAGCCTTGAAAAGAAGCCGTGGAGTATAATAATTTCATCATGGCAGATGAGCACAAACCTGGTCATTTGATGCCACAAAGATGTTCAGGTTCAGGTTTAACATGCCCACGTCTATAAATTCACCGCAGAGGCTCCAATCCTTCTTGTTCAGGCAATTTCAATCCTTCTTGTTCTGGTAGCAGGCAATCTCCATTCTCGAGAAGTGAAACGGTCATCATTTTAATCATCTGTCTGTCCACTGTTAGTTGAGGGAGGAAAAAGCGAAGAAATGGGTCGGAAAAGGAAAAAGGGAAAAGCAGTGAGTTAGGGACGAAAAAGCGAAGCATGGAAAAAGCAGTGAATTCAGTGACGGAAAAGCAAAAGGGAAAAGCAGTGACTGCAGGGACGGAAAAGCGAAGAAAAGGGCCGAAAAAACAAAGAGAAAAGCAGTTAATTAAGGAATGAAAAAGCAATTTGCCTCATCTACACAGAGTTGGTGCAAAAGAGAAAAGCAGTCGGTTCAGAGCGGAAAGAGCACTTCTCTATCCGTTGAAAGGAAAAGCAGTCAGTATTGAGAGGGAGACGCAATTTAACTCGATTGCAACCTAGCCCGCCGCCTATTCCTATCCGTTGAAGCGGGAGTGGGAAAGTGCCGCTGCTTTAGGAAATCGCTTCCAGTATGTATTTGTGTCTGTCTGGTTTGTGTCTGAGTCTGTATGTGATAGGGGAGAAGAGTGGAGTGCACTGCACTGGAGGTGAATTGGTTTTAAAAATCTATTCTGCTCTGCTCTAAAAGAACCTCTGCTGGATGTGGTTGAGCTGCCTTCTGCACAACAGAGATCCATGGTTTCTCTCAATAACAGTGTTGGACTGGCTTATGCACAATGGAGATACATAGTTTCTATGGATAACAGTATGTATGCTGGCTTGTTCTTTTAATCGATCTCCTGTCGCCTGCACTAGTCTATTGCTTTCTAATTTCACATCTCTGGAAGACCTGTACATCATAGTACTCATCATTAACACACAATTACATCGAATCCTTCGAATCCTTGGGGAAATAACCCTTGAGATTTTTGGGCATTACTTCCTTTGTTTATTATTTGTAATCCCTTCATTTGCATTTGGCCCCTCCTGGATGATTTCTCGTGTGTAGCCTACAGTTGTTGGGCTGAACCCCATTACACCTCACTGTGGCCCTGTAACTATTTCACCTATTTATTTAGTCACCCCTACCTGGTTGTGAACATCGTTGGCGCGAAGAAGTGTATGCTTCATGGATGAATTTTCTTATGCAGCCTACTGTTGTTGAGATGAACCCCGTTGCACCTCATTGTGGCCCTGAAACTGTTTCATCTATTATTTAATCACCCATAGCTGGCTTTGGACATCGTTGGCGTGAAGAAGAGTATTTTGGAGATGGAATTTGTGGGTTCACGAGAACCCTTGAGTCGGTATATCTGGTTGTGTTATACATAGATTCGATGTTAGTCTAATTAGCTTGGTTGGCCAACCCCAAACCTCTGGCAATCGCTATACCCCTAAAACTGAAGAGACCCAGGTCACGGTTGACATAATTCTTAAGCTATAAGAGCCCTAAGGGCATTGAATCCCTTGTTTGAAATCTGAATTTGACAAGCATGTCGGGAGGTATACGCTTTGATCATATGTTTATTTTACCAGGGCTTAAAATGACTCGAGCTTTTCTTCGTGAGAATAGGTCTGGTCTTTGAGTTTGTGCCTTTTAAATATATTTTTAAGAATATATATATTCTAATTTGGTTTTGTTGTGCATGTTTTAAGCATATTGTCATGTACCAACACTGTATATTAACATAGTAGTTTGTCCAACAAAGTTTGTATTTATTTTGCTATTAGTTATTTTAAGGAACACAATAATTTGAGTTTAAAAGTGAAAACTTGTTGTTTTTAAATATGTCATGCATTTACTATTAAAGTCTTGTTTCTAGATTTTTTCCATTCCAAATATATGTTTTATTAGTAATTTTAAAAAATATAAATATTAGTGATATATTTTTTAAATGTATATATCTTATCATTACTTTTTAACTTTTTTATGTTAATTTATTTTTCAAAATTTATATTCATTTAACCAAAATATTAATATTTAATTAGTATATCTTAATAATTTTGTTTGTAAGTTTGAAATCATAAATAGGGGTGGGGGAGTAGAAGTAGAAGGAGGATGAGGAGGAGAAGGCATAGGTGGAGGGGGGAGTAGGAGGAGGATAAGGGGAAAGGGGGGAGGAGGGGAGATTCGAGGCGGGAGGGGCAGGAGCAGTAGAGGTAGAAGGAGTAGGGAGAGGGCAAGGAAGAGGATGAGGAGGCAGAGTCAGGGTGTGTGGCAGGTGGGAAGAGGGGGAGGGGAAGGGGGAGAGGGAGGAGGAAGATAGTGGAGGCGAAGGGAGATGGAAGGGTGTAGGGGGAGGGGCAGGGGTATAAGTAGAAGGATGAGTAGAAGTAGAAGTAGAAGGGG